>VXAU01005047.1:2401042-2583992 GCA_013399695.1 Formicarius rufipectus | reverse complement strand
TTTTTTTGAAGTGATCTCTGCAAACGTAGCAGGCTGCACTTGCAATGCTTCACACGCTCCTTGTTTAGTGTGCCTTTTTCCTTAGGCTTCCTAAGCAAGATGAATTGGTGAATATATTTGCATGCTGTTATGCTTCAAATTATGTATTCACAGATTTTTGTTGTCTGCACACAACTAGTTGGGCGTAGATGCTCATTTTTAATAAGAAAGTGGCAAAATTCCAACACATTGTTTTCTACTTTTTTTGGTTTTTTAAAAAAAGTGTCATTCTCCCCAAGGAATTACAAACTAAGATGAGGCAGATTGAGGGCAAGCATGTGGTTACAAACAACTTCTGAATAATTTCATTTAAGATGCTCAGTGATGACTTTGAAAACTTTGCAGGTAAAACAAACTTTTTGAGTAAAGTAAAATCCATCAGATCAACAATTCCCTGTGTGTGCATCTGTGTTTTGTTTTGTTTCTTTACCTTTTTTCTTGTGTCTGTTGCAAGGAAAGTCTAAAATGATTCTGGAATTCCATTCAGGCAGAAAGCTTTGACAAAGTCCAATGTATTTCAGTTCTCAAACTTTGTTTGTTTTCTTAATTAATCTCAGCTCTTGTGCAATGATCTCTTGGGTTTGTGGGAGGAGGGTATCATTTGGAAAGAAGATCTAAGGACATGGGATGAGCACAATAATAAGTCTCTTGTTTTTCCACCTGACTCTGAAAGACCCTTTGGCAGAAGTGTCTCAAGCTACAGTGAGGTTCCAGTTTAAATGCCTTTTCTGCCTGATTTGGAGTTGGAATTTGGACCTCGCTGTTCTGAATGAGCCATTCCTAACCAAGATATCTGAGTGTCTCCAGCAGAACTGTTCCACCTCAGACAATCCAGCTAAAACCATCCACTACAAAGCAAGATGCTCACTCAGAATATGCTGTATTAATCTTGGCTTTTACTGGTAGATTTTGCTGATCTATCTTCTTAGACTAGAACATTGCATATCTTCTGTGGAAGAGTTGGCTTAAGTAAACTTTATCTTGCAGTCTTTGTTCAGTGGGAGTCAAAGGGCTCTTGCCAGTGTTACAGCAACAGCCACGTGACTGTTCAATAACTCTGCCCAAGTTCTCTGGATCTTGTGTTATGCTGCAGTGTCACATGTGGTGCTGGATTGATGGTTGGACTAAATGATCTTGAAGGTCTCTTCCAACCTTGGCAATTCTGTGATTCTGCTCCTAAACGGGCAAGCCTTTGGCTAAAGTCTTCCTGTAGAATGAAGTGGCTCTTATTTTTCTGCTGCTTCCAGCTGTAGCTCTCACTGGGGGTGTCCCACAGCCCTTCAGGCCAGTATGTAGGGTGGTGAGATAGTCTGATTTTTAGTGTTGACTTCCCAGTCCTAAAACAGGTGAAGTTTTTTCCTCTCAGCACATCATGCTCCTCTCCTGGATGTGGTAGTGGAGTTAAAACCATGTTCATAATTCATCTCATTGCTTCAAAGCACCAGACATGATCACAGCAGAATCAGAAAATGAATGCTAAACCAGAGGCAAAAGGGTGAAATATATTACCCTGATGACATTATGGCAACATAATGAAGAAACTGAAAGGCTCAAAATGAGACTTATATTTTCCTTAAGTTTAGTAAACCCATTCTTTTCAGCTTTATGGATGTGATGAACATCAATAAGATTGATTAAAAAAGGCTGTAGAATGTTAAAATTATACCATGTTGCTTGCAGCTTCGGTATTATTCATGCTTACAATGGGCCATTACCGATACACTGTTCTTTACTGAGGAAAATAATAAATTAATTGCTTTCTTCTGCCTGCTTTTACCTTGCCTAAAGCTTGTCAACAGCTTCTCTGTAAAGATTGCTGCAATTGCCACTTGCATAGTAAAATCTGCTTCTTCAGCTGGGCACAGACTCTGCCACTCTGCCATAAGCCTCGTTTGCTCTGAACAAGCGGCTGTTCCTACTCACAGTGTACAACCTGTTGCTGTTTGGTGGGAGCCAGGGGACAGTGAAGGATGGGGGGTACAAGGCAAAGATCTCTAAGGTGACAGTGGAGGGACCAGGGCAGTAGAAGTAATTGTGTTTCAGCTGAAGTTGCCAGAAGCCAATTAATTACCAATAGAAGCAAACCCAAAGCTGTGGCTGCCATAGGTCATGGGGCACTTTGGTCTTTTGGAGGATCTGTGATTATTTAAGCCTTAAACTCCTATTTCCAAGCTGCAAAGAGCTTCCACAGAGAGTGATTTCCCCTTGACTCCACTGAACACCACAGAAAGGAAATCTGGCTTACCTCAAACACATCTGCATGCAGAAGACAGAAGGACTAGGGCTGGTGTAAGGTTGATTTGGAGTGGAGTTGAGGAGGAATGGTCAAGCTGTGTGTGTGTCTAACCCATCAGTGAGTTGTACTTCTGGGAGGGGGATGTTCACATGGGGGGAAAAGGAAGGGGATTCAAATAGAAATTTGTTTTTCCCTCGGTTTCCCTGTGGAGCTGACAATGTTTGGGTAATTAAGTGCTTACCTACATATTTTGTGTGCCTGCTGTTACAGCTGGGTTTGTTTTGGCCTCGTTTTTGGCCACAGTATAATTTCTGGCATCAGCAAGTGGCTGAGCCTTCACTTGCCTGCAAACACATCACCCTGGTGGTGAAGAGAGGGCTTTGCACTCAGGGTCCTGGTGCTTTAGAGATTCATTGAGGGAGCAGGATCTCTTTTAATTTATATGTAATTTTTGTCAGTTATTTTTCCAGAATTGTGCCTTTTCTATGAAGGAATTATTGGGCAATTGCAGTTCCATAGGGAAGCCAGCCATGATATCTTTTTGAAATCTGCTCATGCAGCTCAGAGGCTTTTATTAGTAGAGATAGTTTATAAACTACAGAAAGACCATATGTGGTGTTTTCATCATGTAAAGTCTTTATGATTCCCTAAGGCTGACTTGAGGAATATCCTTGCTGGGGAGGAGGCTGGGTGTGCTCTTGCAGTGCCTTGATGCTGGTCCTCAGGAAAGCCAGCCTGACCCCAACTGGCAGGAGCAGAAGGGACCAGGCAGGACTCTCCCCTGGTCCTGACACTCTGCTCAAACATTCCCTTAATATTTTTCACTTCATACCCCCTGCTTTTTCTTCAGTTCTGNCCCCCCCGCCATTCCCTTACCTGATCTTTGCAAACTCCTCCCTGGACATGCGCAAAAGAACTGGTTTGAGTCAGTCCATGTATTGTATTCTTCCCTCTTGAAGGACATTTTCGGGGCAGGAATACCTCACTACCCTCTATGTGTCTAAATGTAACTCTAGAAGTTTCATTTACAATATTTATTTCTACCATTGACTTAATTCCAAATACATGAAGTGGGCAGTTTGACTTGAAAAATCAATAGAAAAATTAACTCTTATTACTGTGAAAACTCAGACATTAGTTTCAAAGCCGGGTCTTTTCAAAGGAGCCCTCTGCTTTCAGGTGAAGAAAAACCCCTTTGAAAATACCAGTCTGAGGGTTGAAGCCTGTTTCTCCTTTCTTCTGCAGTAGAAACTGAAGCATTCATTCTCTTAGCATGGGCTTTGAAACTTTGGCTTTTCTGGTGCTATTTGATTGGCTTTCACAGAAGTTATAGATAGAAGCAGATATTAAATCCACCCTGCCACACTTCCTTGCTTTCATCGGCTCCTGATGCTTTCTGGGAAATAATGCCAAAAATTGCCAGGGAAATGAAGCTTTCAGAAGGAGGAATAAAGAAATGAGATCTTAGCACTGAAACCAGACTTGTGAATATTTGTGGCATTTTTATGAATGAAAGAGTGTCTAGGAAGCTATCAAGGCAGGGTGATGCAAGATGGACTAATGCATTTACTAATGCTGAGCATAATAAGAAAAGTCTTGAAGAGCCATGAATATTTAGTGTGTGGTAAATTCCTTGAGTAATCCCAAAGGCACAGTGAGGAGACACTGTGCCAACCTCTGCTCCAGGCAAAGGATGGAGAGGGAAAGAAGCAGAGCACTGAAGAGTTTATGCAAAACCTGAAAACCAAACCCAAAACCTGCTGAATTCACAGTGAATGTCCTGGGCAAAGACAAGCCCAGGCCACTCAAATCCCCTTTGAGCTCAGTGTGATGAGGTACTTGCTAAGTGGCTTTTCAGGGATCTCCTGGAGGCTCTGGGTGCTCTTCCCAGCAGGATTGCTGATGTGGAATCACCCTTGGGAATGCCAGTGCAGCAGCTCCCAGGAGCCCTGGGATGCCTGACCTGCGAGCAAACACTGCTTGTGGCTGCTGTGGATTCACATGGAAATGGTATAATATTCTTTTCTCATTGCTATGAAATTTAAATTACATTAACAGGGAAATTTGAGTTATTTTTTATTAGAAGCTCACATTTTTTTCATGCAGAGACAGACTTGAGTTCAGTGCTTGTTTACCAGACTCAAGGTAGTTCTTGGTCTGTTTCTACATAACTGTTTGTATAATTCGACATTATTTTTTCCCTACTGAAAACAGTTTGATTATTCAATACACTGCAAAGCAACAAACAAAAATAGAGAGCTTATATGGAGTAAACAGTAAACTTTTAAAAAATTAATTATATTTTAAAATTGTTCTTGAGGAAACAAAAGCAAAACCTACCAAACACAAACACAGTGTCTGAAACTTGAAGTTGAAGCTGTTCTTACTGTGAAGATTATAAAAAGTTAAAAATATTGTAATGCCTTATAGAAGTTGTGAGAAAAAGCTGTCTTTTCAACAAGATCAAGTTTTAAGACATCTCTGATTCAACATGGGCTGATTTTATTCCTCCTATTTTTGTTGGGAGAAGTCAGAGATGTGTAGCATTGTACAGAATATACTAATTAGGGTGAAATAGTTCTTGTGGAGCTGGTGCAGGCATGGAAAAGGGAGTAATTCTGGGGGAACTAAAGTCTTTATGAGTACTTATTTAGATTTATTGAGTCTACAAAACACATTAGCACTCTGAAAAACACCATACTTATAAAACCAAACGAGCAAACAGAAGCTGTGTACAAAGGTACTTAAGGATGCTGTGGGCCACTCTCCCCTCACTTGCAAGAGAGGAAATATGAGCAGAGAATTGTATGGTGTTTTTGTGCCATGGTGGTGCTGACAATCATTTGGGAAGGCTTTTGTTCCTTCTTAGGCACAGTACCTATTCATTCAAACTTCTACAATCCACCTTCAGGACAGCAGCCCTGCAGCAGCAGGTTGGGGCTTTTTAATGCTTTGGGGAAACTCTTCTGCCTTTACACTGATGAGGAGGCAGCTGAGGGGCTGTTCAGCTGCTGATCTGTGCAGAAAGCCCCAAAGTGCCGTTACTTCACCTCCCTTGGAACCTTTGATGGGGAGCGTGGGGAGCAGGGAGTGCACCAAACTGAGGAACAAATGAGTGAGTGCAGACAGAAGAAGCACAGGGAAACTTCCTTTTCTTCCCTCAGCCTGAGCACAGAGTCGGGCAGAAGGGGGTGGCAGTTCTCTTGTTTGTAGCCTCTGTGTGTTGGGATGGTCCATCCGGTCAGTCTGACATGGCCCTGGAGCCAGAGGACCTGACCTCTGATGTCCATATAAAACTGAACCCTTCAGTGCTGGGGTAAAGAAGGAAAGGAGAATCCTGACTTTGGAGTTGAGTTTGTACACAATGCTGGTCTCAGAGAGAAATTCCATCACCTGCTCTGAGCCCTTTTTGCAGCTGTCACAGTGTGGGCCACCACACTGACAGAGCTACAAGCAGAGCCTGCGTTTCATATTCATATTTCAGGGGGAAATCTGAGCTGCTGACACTCCACAGCTCTTCCCATTTCCATCTGCTCAGGGGTTTTAAGGAGCAAGGGGACCACTGTGATCATCTTATCTGGCCCAACACAGGCTATAGATTTCGCACAGTGAGTATTTGGAACCAGCCTATAACTGGGAGCACAATGAGAGCATAAAAAGTACCCCACAAATTTCACCACTTGTGCAAGAACTACCGTCAGATTTTCACTGCAGTATCTTACAGATGAAGGATAAATCTCTTCTTTGCAAGGCAGTTTTCACCTAATTGTACAAAGGCTTTCAAAAACAAACCACATGTGCTATGCTATAGTGTTATTGCTAGGAAAAAAAAAAAAAAGCAAACGAACTCTGTGATGCAATCAAAGCTTTTCCCCCCGTTTTTAGATGGCAGCCCCATCTGTGTAGTTGATTCCTTTAGTTCTGGTGACACCTAAGCTTGGTTTATTTCTCTGTGTGATGAACTGCTCTAGAAACTCTGTTTGACAAATGTTATGAACTGTTGGCATTTCTGGTTTGCAGCACTCTTACTTTCTCAGTAGTGTGTTTTGGTTTTCCTTCTGTTTTGTTTCAGATTGTACTTTGTGCACATCTGATATGGTTTTATATGTGGCAGCTATTTAATTTAGGAAAAGACTGAATTCCTCTGACTGATTTGCAGTTGCACAGCTCAACTAGTTTCTAGTTATTCCTAATAACAGCCAATTTTTTTTTTTTTTAACAATTTTGTACAGACACTGACAACTCCTGCTTTCTATAATGGCTTTACCATTTAAGTGGCTTGTGAGTTATTCTTACTTTACTATGAGAAACAGTGCCTTCTTTCCCTTAATCCAAACTGTATTCTAATACTTCAGCTTTCCTATTGAATCCTGGAGTGTTTCAGATGTTTCATACACTGACCTCCCAAATAAATGAGTCCTGCACAGATTCAGAGTTCTCTCTACCCTTCAAATGAGTTACTGTGTTTTATAGAAACTTAGGAGAGTTCTGTTTAATTCCTCTGTATAAATGGGAATCCCATGAATATTTCACCATGAGGAAAATACACAAATGTATCTTTAAATGGGAAATACAGGTTGGAACGAGAATGAATAATAAAAAAGCAACACATTTCTGAGAGTGGTAGTGTAAAGTTCAGACCTAGGAATGCTTTGTGAACTGAATAGAAGGAGGTATGGACTAGTTAATCAAGGCATTTCATTGAGATATTGTCCTTTTACCTTTAGAAGAAAAACTAAAACCATTCTATAATTCTGAAGTCTGTGTGGAGAAATTGGTTATAAAATGTCAAAACATGGCTTTTCAACACCTTAATGGTTTTCTGTTTTGTGTTGGGTTTTTTTTTGTTTTTTTTTCCCTTCTGCTAGAATGGAAAATTCATCTGTACAACAAGAAAATGAAAAAGAAAAAAAAAAAAGGCATAACTGTTTCCACAAAATGATTAGCAAATCAATATTCATTAAGAATGGTTTAAAAATTAATGAGCAGCTCTAGTTGAGGTGCTTCAGAAAATGACTCGGACAAGACATTTGAGCATTAACCAAGAGGACACTGTCTGGCCTCTCTGGCAATGCAGAAAGAACTGCCTCTGTACCTTCAGCTGGGATATTTTAGTTCTGTTTTGATATTGCCTTCTCCAGTGCATGTGTAGTTCTTTCTCTAGCCAAATAATTTATGTAGCCAGTCACTTAAATACTGTAAAATACCAGCTGATATCTTTCCAGAATCAATGTAATATTACATGGAGGCATTGCTTCAACCAGGAAGGAATTCTCGTGAAGACTGAGCATTGCTAGAGGAGTTTCTGCTGCCCTTTTTTCTGCATCACTATATGGTGCTCAGTTTAGCATAGGAAGCAGCTCATCAAATTGCTTAGTAAGTCAGGGGCTTCTGTTGGGAAGTTTAGAACAGTCAGTCTCTGGTATCCACTCACTGACTCTGGCCCTGCATTTCAGTCATGCTCCTGTATTTCCCTGGCTCACAGGTAATGTGTGTCTGCAAAGATGAAAGCTACAAATTTTATGTTAATTGACAATGTAACATCTGAATTTAGTAATACCTGGCATGAATAAAATGTAAAACAGGATGATTATGTGTGATTAAATAGTTGACTTTTATATTGTATATTAGTCACGCCATCATCCAATTAAAAGGATAATGGAAACAATAGTGATTTTTAATTTTTAAACCAGTGTGGGCTGCATTAAGGGGATTATGGAGCTTTATGAAGTAGTTTGCATAATGTAATGCTTAAGAATAGAACTGAGTCAAAGCTGAGCTGCCCATGGTAAATCAGGCAACTTTTAATTTCTCCTTGACGTAACTTCAGTCTATAAATTTTGCCTATGAAATTTAGTGGAAGTGTCTCCAGGTTACGAAGAGGTTTGCAGAACAAGGTTGTAATTTGTGCCCTTTATTCAAGAATTTTCAGGCCTGACTTTGGCTGAGGTCAGGATGGCTGTCTGGGTTATGTGCTCTGCTAGACCAGACTTCACTCTTTCTTCAGCTGGGTCTGATTTAAATAATTGTGGATTCCCTGTGCCACTATATTTTATCCACTGAAACCTGCTCAGTGCAGTCTGTTGCTTATTACCATTAGTGAGCCTTGTTCACTTAATTAACTAATGATCCTATTCATTTCATCTGATTAAATGCAGTGTGGATAAAAATATAGTAATGTGGCCTCTGATAGCATTAAAAGAGGTCAAAGGTGTTGAATGAGACTTGTTTGCCTTTGTGACCAAAAAGGGTAGGACACAACCCAGGAAAACTTGGAGCAGTGTGGGCAAGGTGTTCCGTTTCCCTCCCATCTCATTCCAGACTGGCAAAGGTTAATTCAGCATCTTCAGTTAGTTCTGTTTCATTCTGTTTTTCCCAAAGAACAGAGTGTTGCAGGTGTTTTGATTGTTGCAGTGTAGCTGACATTTTTATAGTAAGGCCTGTTTTGGTCCTGCCTCTATGAAACTCTCAGCCTTCACATTAATCTTGTCAAAGGTAAAATGTTTTATATGTTGCATAAAATAGCTGCACATCTGTTGTTTTTAATAATGTTTGCACATTCAGAACTCCTTTAAAAATAATTCTATAATCCAGCATTTTATACACTCCTACTGTTCTGTAATTCTGTATAAGGTTGTTTGAATTGATTCATAGTTTTATTCTGAAATTCCCTGATCTTCATGTTGTGTCACAGAGATCATGAGTGAAAGTGAATGGCAAAAAATAGATTTATGCTGGTATGTTAATTACCTAAACTAAAGGTTCCCCATGCTCAGTCATATCACAAGAGAGNAACAAGAAACCCCTTAATTCAAGAAGAGATTTATAGCTTAGCTGCTCTAAATTCCTCACTCAGAGCTGCAGTGGCTTAATGCAAAGACAGTCACTCCAGGGATACCTGGCTGTAGGAATGTCTGAATTAGTGCTCTTGGAAGGGCATGATTTAAATGGTTTCCTGAAATTGCAAGGGAGACATTTGCAAAGCAGTCCTAATGATATGTAAAAGTAATTGAAATGTGAAGCTATTTTTTCCTGATTTCCTATTGCATTTGACAACCTCTTTCCTCCTTCATTATTGTGTGTGAATATAAGGAATAAAAGAAGAGATTGGGATCCCAGTCTGTGTGAATTTTGTCTGAAGCTGAGCCTGCACATACAGTGAGAAATGCTGGTACTATGGAGAAGATAAAAGCTGTCTGAGATTCTGTGCAAAGAGATACTAAAATAGACTAAGACTATTTTCCCAGGATGCTCTTTTGGGTTTCAGGGGGTGTCTTACAGACCCCTGTTTAGCAGGGCAGTGGTACCACCTTCCCTGAACTCCCCTTGGCTCCCCAGGAGTTGGTTGCTGCAACTTGGAGATGGCAAAGCACAGGGACCCAAGGGTCAGTGTCCAGGGTGCTTTGCCCACAGCTCAGACTGAAAACTTGCAGGTAGCCACGATATTTTGAAGGACATAAATGAATGATTGAGTGTTATGGGGAGGAAATTTAACATGCCTGAGCATGGCCTGTTATAGCTCTGGAAAGCTGGGGAGGGATTATTGCATTAAAGCATTGCCTGGATGTGGGAAGAGCCATGTTAGAGGAGGAAATTTGCAGATTAGACTACGCACAAATTTGGTGCACAAAGAACTCAAAACATCCTGGTGTTGTTGAAGGGGGCTGTTTCTGAGCCTTTTATTTACTTCGTCTCCCTCAGCAGACCTGGGACTCCTTTATATTTAAGGACTTATCTTCTACTTTATTATTTTTGTGTTTTGCAATAAAATGTGGCTTTAGAGATTGGGAGCTTTCCCCTGTCCCTTGGTCTGCCTATTTAAAAGGAAAGAAGGATGGGAAGAACAGTCCAGTCCAAAGTTTTATCTGAATTATACCATCAACCAGGCCTGGAAATGAACCTTTTTGGTGCAGCAGTGGAGCACAACCAGATATGTGAGCTAGTGTTCCAGTATTCATTATTTTTGAAAATACATTTGTTTAAAAAGAGAGCAGCAACAAGGATTAGGGTTCCCCAAAAGGCACTGCCTGGGGGTTTTTTTTCCCTGGGCAGCGGAGCCTGAGCTGCCTTTTGAGACATGGATGTTCTGGACAGTTTGTTTCATTACAGCAGTGATTTGCACTCCTCTGTATCTTGGACAGTCACAGGCTGTTGTTTTACACTTTCCCTTAGCATTGCTTCCAGTTGGCATCGCTTTGTGAGTGAAGGATCAGGGATACTGTGGCTTCTAGACAATTCTGTGTTGCTGTTGACCTAATTCTTCTCATTCATACTGATGAAAAACCAGTAATTACCCAGGGCCTCCACCATGTCTTCAAATTGGTGGTTTCAGTGTCATACCAACTTCTCCTGACTTCAAAGCAAGCAGGGCTTGACCACATGGTGCTGCAAAGTGTATGTGTGGAGTTCTTCACCCCTTTCTCTTCTGTTCCCATTGCTCCTGGACCAGTGGTCACCTTCACCACTGCTGTTCATCCCCTTCAACCCAGTGTGGGGCAGCAGGTGGTGTGTAGGGTATGTGCGCTGTGGGAGGATGGAGCAGGGTGGAATCTTAGAAACAATCCCGTTGGAGGCACAGCAAAGGGCTGACATCCCACGGTGAAACATTTGGGTAATCCATCACCATCTGTCTTTATTTTGCAAACCCACTCAATTGACCAACACGTTCAAAATATCACTGCAATTTCTTTCTCAAAGAGAATCTTCGGGGTGGAGGGGGAGGGGAAAAGCCTGATAAAATTACCTACACTGTTTTTTTCTTGATCAGATTTTAAAGGATTTCTTTACATCTATGTTATCATTAGGTTTTATAAAATTGCCTTTTCTTGGACCAAGACATGTAATTTCATGGGAAATGTAGATAGATGGTACTTTTCATAAATGCTGGGATTTTATTAGGGACTCAGATAAACTGTGATAATGGACTGGTTCAGCAAAGTAGACTCAATGGGGATGACTCAGGGCTGGGCTGTTTATCAGCGCTTGGTCTAGCACTGAGAGGCAGCAATAGCTGGACTGTTCCCTCCCTTACCTACAAAATGAATGCTTATGTCTATGTTTGCACTATTGGAATGGCCATGTCCCCAATCTGGGGGGGGGCGGGTTTGTGGGCCAATCAGGAATGGATGGCAGTAGAAAGTCCAAAATCTCACACAATAGAGGTGTCTGCTATTAATTTTTTTGCTCATCTGACAACCTTTTGTCATAGAAGGTATTTCTGAAGAATTAACAAGGACAAGAATTAAAAACTAATATGCTTTTGGAGAATTTGTCCTTCTTAAAGTTTCCCGGATGGTAGGCAATTTTAAATCCAGGTGTGCTCTTTGTCAGACCCACATGTGACTGTCTTGGAATGCAGGACATATTCCAGTAGATCAAAACAGGTAGACTATAAAAAACAAACACAAAACCAACAACAAACCAAAAAAAATCCTACAACCCCCCCGAATATGCAATGAGAAGCTTATGTTGTGCATCTCACTCTTAGCCAGCCAGGGAAATTAATGCCCTAGCCTGAGGCCTGTGTGTTAATGACCCCCAGCTGTGTGGGGATGAAAGGTTTTGGATGTCAACTTGTTCCCTACTGCTGAAATTCTTTGTGGAGCTACAGCCTTTTATGCTGGGTCCTTTAAAATTTAAATTCAGAGATGTATCAAACATGGGCATTCTCCTTTTTCATTCCTCCCTCTTTGCACTGAAATATGATTATATTGGAGTGGATGTTTACTGGGGAGAATCTGCTTTTCAGAGTGATGTTTGTGGAGTCTTAATTGGTCTGATGAGTGTGCTCTGAAAATTAGGCTACTCCCCACAGAGAAAAGGATTCCAAGGGCATGCAGTGATAGAACAAAGAGGGATGGCTTCAGACTGACAGAGGGTAGACTTAGATTAGATATTTAGGAGGAGATACTTCCCTGTGAGGCCCTAGCATGGGTTTCCCAGAGAAGTTGTGGATTGCCCATGCCTGGAAGTGTCCAAGGCCAAGTTGGATGAATCTTTGAGCAACTCTGAGTAGTGGAAAATGTCCCTGTTCATTGCAGGGGGGTGGGACTGGATGGTCTTTAAGATCCTTCCCACCTACACCATTCTATGAAAATTATACAGCAGATTTAAAAGAAGGATAATGAGTCTTCCACCTATCTATGGTTCAGTGAAAGTCTTCCACCTATCTATGGTTCAGTGAAAGTCTTCCTCAATTGCTGCTTTGCATCCATCATGGATCTGTAGGCAAAACCTGCACTATTTCTGAGAAGGCACCAACTTTACTGAACACACCCTGAGCTTCTGTGCTTTTGCACACAAAAGTCTGGCTTCAGAATTGCTGTTCCACTTTCTGTCTGGCTGCTTCAATCCTTTTGATTTTATGGCATTAAACAATCCCAGACCAGGCCCAAGAATGGTTGGTTTGCTGTGTTTTCAATGAATGTTAGTCAAAATGAGGCATCTAGAGGCACCTCTGCTCCATTTGATTGAGGGAGGCAAGCATGCCTTTGGGATCTTTGACAGTGTTTTGGTGTTTCCTTGAAGAAAATAGTCTTGGTGTAGATAATTAAGTATCTTGGCCTACATTAGCTCAGATCTTGTGGACTTTTATGGACAAATATCCTATTCACTGTTTCCATTGTTTAGTGCTAACCCCCCCCCCCCCCTTGCAAGCAAGCTTGAATAGAGGCCAGAGGAAACTGAATCTAAGCATGAGAGAATTTATAGATCCTAAGGCCAAGAAGGAGCACTGAGATTGGCTAGTCTGACCTCCTGCAAATGGAGTAATTTGTGTTTATTTTGACCCCATCTTATTTTCCCAGTAGGAATGACAGCTGTGTCCCCTGCATGGCTGTAGGATAGCTATTAACCTCTTTAAGTGCTGTTATCTGCAGGTTATAGACTATTTTTGCTGTAGCTTAAGCTGTTGCAGGCTGTGTGTAGCCCTGGGATACACTGGCATCTCTCACTCTCTCACAGAACAATGTCCTGCCTACAGAAAGGATCTGGTCATTGTATTCAGGGCATTTCTAATCAACCTGTGCTAAACGAGCTCGTGAATGAATCACGGCAGAAGTACTGCTACAAATTTTGCAGGTGGGATGTTACTTTGTGTTTAATTGTCTATCCATAACCGTGGTATTAGGGTGGGTTTAAACCAAACCAGATTAGGATTGTTCTTTTTAATTGCAGTAGTTCCTGCTGGAATGGACAGGGGTCATTTGCAGTGTCAAGTGTGGTGCTTTTGCACAGGAACACAGCTCAGTTGAGTTTGAGTGTTTGTGGCATGCTTTCTAAAGCACTGTAAGAACACTAATTCATTTCTGGTTATCAAAGTTGTGCTTTTGAACACTGTTTCCTTTTTGTGATTGACCTACAAGTATATTTGCTTTAGTTGTGGTGGAGTGTAAGAGTGTGGGGATGGCAATTTTGTTACTTAAATGGAGCTGCTGATTACCTGCCTTGTGTTTTAAGATTCTAGTCAAGTGAAAAAAAGTTAAAACTGAGGTTCATAAAGGTGTTTTTCATGTATTTAATTGATAGTTTACTTTAGTTGCTTATTTACACTTATTTTGCTTGCATGAGATTCAGTCCTGTGATACTATCCAGACTCCTCAGTCCTAGGAAATACACTATATTGATTTACTGACTGAAGTTAGAGATTCAGACACATGCTTTAATAAGGCCAGTTGTTTTTGCATGTTAACAAAATGAAGAGGATAGGCAAACCAATCAGCAGGAATCACTGTCAACACCTCTGCCATTCATATGGGTAGAACTAATAGGAGTATTTAGAATAGAACTCATGTCAAGGATTTTTGAGTAATTTAGAAGTCACTGTAGAATTAAAGCAAAATGCTGGTGGACAAAACGTTGGCATATCTATATTCAAGCTGCAATACCATATTTTCATAGGGGAAACAGAAGTACCTGACTTGCTTGCTCCTTGGTTTAAGGTTTTGAGTGGAATGAGAGAGGTGGCAGAGGGAGCAGGACCTGAAAACTGCAGTGTGGTGGTGTAGGACTGTCCATGGCTGGGCACAGCAGCATCTAACGCTGTCCTGGGCACACACTCGAGAGGGAGATGTGTTTATTCCTGCAGCTTTGTCTGCTTCCTGGTCCTGTTTGCCCTGGATTGCTCATTATCTCTATGCTAATTAGCTATGAAGGTTTGATGAGCATGGCCAAGCTCCACCCACCTGGGCCAGCACACATGACTCCTCTTTTAATATTCCTTCTTTTCTTTATCTACTGGAAATGAAATAATGGAGTTCCTTAAATCTGTGTTCTCCTGACAGCTTTGAAATTATATGAATTCACACATCCATCACAACTATGTATTTATATCTCTCAGTTGTTTCAGGCTGCTGGCAGACTCAAGTTGTAATCAGTTTATGTTTTGACAAGAATATGCAGATGCCAGATACTCCATGAAATTTATACTAAATTGTAGTTTCTGGAAAACAAGCTACAGGCATCTTAGGCCATTTAACTGCTGGCTCGTGGTCCTCATCCCTGGAGCAGCAGAAGAGCCTGACAAGCAGCATCCTTGGGAAAGCTGCAGCACAGCCTGGGCTGTGTTTTGGGTGTGCTCGTGCTTCCTGCTTCACATCTTGGGGGTTCACTGCTGTTAATTAAAATGACAACTATTTATTTATTTAAAAGGTAATCACAGCTGCATTCAGGGATCTATGAAGAGGTGATTTTGACATTTTTCACACATCAATGTTTAATTAAAAGCCACTTGAAAACAAATAAAGACTCGGGGATGACATTTCACAGGAGTTTCTACCTGAGCTCAGTAATTTCTGATGTGCAGGATGAGAAGGCAGATGTCATGAAGTTGCTCTGTGGGATATGGATGAAATCTTGCACTGTTTCATGGGTCTGAGATACCTGTAAGGGTAAGTCATAGGAGGAACTAGCAGAATGATCAATATTATGAGCAAGAACTCTGGGCAGTAAAAGGTAAATTTAAAAAGTGATGGGTGTAGCTAAAGTATTTTGAATAAATTTCACTTTCAAAGCAAACTCTTACACACCCCAGTGCTCTGCACAATCAATACTATAAATTAATATACAAAACTGCCAGAAAAAATGGTAGAGGAATCTGTAGCAGCTGTGAGCTGACAGTGGTGTTGAAGCCTGAAAGGAGTTGTGACCCTTTCTGACAGTTCTATTTGGGCATCTCTGCTGTGGTTTTCGGGTGATTGTATTCCTGTACTTTGTGGCACTGAGAATTTCAATTAGGCTCTGTCAAGACTGGGGTGGTATTTGATGAAAGTGAAGGGGTTTAGTGCTGTCCATAGGTATCATAAAAAGTGCATCTCTCAAACTGTAACTGGAAAAGAGATGAAACCTTAAATAATTCTATGAGGCATCTTCACTTATTTTTAATAGATGATTTTTTTTTTCCCAGGCTAATTCATTTGAGACAATAAAGTGGGTGTGATTTTTAAAATCTTTTAATACAGATAGACTTCCCGCGGAGTTGCAAAGAAATGCAAGAGTAGCACAAACCCTTACAGCTGCTCATCCCTCAGCACAGGCCAAAGGAGGTTGTGCTTCCAACTGGTATAAAATGAGAGACTGCCATGTGGAGTGTTTTTCAAGTAGTGTGTCTAGATAGAGCATAAATTCTGACACCTCTGAAGGAGGAAAAGGCGGTTTTGCTAATGACAGTTTGTTAAGGTTGACAAGATGCCTATAGCATGTTTTTATTTTTCCTATATATTCCCTTTTTGCCCCAAGGATTGACTGTGAGGTGAAAACTGGCTGCTGCTAATAAGGGCTTAATAAAATAATCATGACAATTACTGCAACATTGACACGTACCACAGCCCACATCCTGTTCTATGGGCTTTGTGATAATGGCCTTTTAGATTGATCAATTCATAAATTATGATGGGAAATAATGGACTCAAATAAGAGTCTGATTTGCACTGCAGAAGCAAACCAGCAGTCTCTTAGGATACCTCAGGACAGCTCCCTACCTGACTTTCCATGTTGACACCACTGGAGTGAGATCAAGCAATTCCCATCAATGTCAAGAGCAAGTTAAGATGGATAGCTCTGAATCTGGATTGTGTTCATGGGTCAGAAAAACCCCAGCTCATTTTCCATGAAGCTGAGGCACAGAGATGCTCCATGGATTGCTAAAATAAAAACCTGGCAAATCAGAAGCTTGATCCTAGTTCTTTTTGACAGTCAAAAGGATAAAACTAGACTGCTTTTCTCTCCTAAAGCATCAAATGTTCAACTGCAGTGCAGGTTTCCAATAACTGACTCATGGCCAAGGCAAAGCAAAGACTTTGCTGATTGATTTACTGTGACTTTGGGCTGGGTTTTGCTATAGATGTGCTTGAGCTCTGCTTGACACAATAAATGTTATTCTAGTGGTCTCACTTTCCTTGCCACCAGATATTTAGGAGTGCATTTGATCAGTCCCTGAAGTGAGAGGAAGCAGACTGCAGCAACAAACTTGATGGCAAAGTTGGTAGATCTTGTTTCAGTGCAGAGACTCCTCATGTGAGAATTCTGTCGAATGTAACTCCAATTTTATTTCAAGTCACAGAGAATCTACTACCCTGTTCAGTTGGGTAGGTCAAGGGGCAAGTAATTTCTCATCAAACGTGCTCAGAACCTTTCAGTATTTGACCTGAGCTTATTAAAATCTATCAGTACATATTTAAAGCCAGGAAAATGTGCTCTTCAGCTTCGAGAGTTTAAGCAGTCGTAGTCTTGGTAGGTTTTTCTGGTTTTATTTTCATGACTCCATCGCTTGTCGATTGAAATGAGTGATAGGTTTCTGATTTAACCCCCCTTCAATAAATATGACAATTAGAAATGCTTTTGTGCTGTTTCATGTCATGAGCCCCCTGCATGACTCTGCATTTTAATCTGTTCTGTTATGACAGTCTATGTTTTGGTACAAAGGTATGATCAAGGGAACATATTGACATAGCCAGAGTGGGGGAACACATTTATCTGGTTCTGTTGTCTGCTGTAATTCAGAAATTGTCATCTGTTTTTTAGGTGGCTGCAAAATGACTTTCCTAAAATTTTTGGAAAAGTTACCATTAAGCCCATATTTACAGAGATTTTCCTGTTCCAGTGCTGCTAGTTCTGCAGAAAGAAAATTATTTCAACACTTTGGGAGTACTTCTGCATTTATTGGTTCAAACAATAAACAAATAAATTTAATTTTTTTTTGGTGAAAGTACATGTACAGTAAATCACTTTGTTGCTGGAAACCAGATTCAAACCCACATAAGTGGGCTTCTCCAGTGCCCTTTTATTCATGAGGGTTCAAACCTGGCAACCCACAGTTGCATTCAAAAACAATCCATCTTGGTTGCCATGGAGACAGCCAGGATGTTACTGATCTGGATTATTCTTGAAAAAGCCGAACCACTTCCTTGTGTGCTTCCTCCTTCCTCTTCCCTGACATCCCCCTCAGGCTTTGAAGGTGCACCACGAGCTTGGCAGTGAATTGGCTTTTTCAATCCTCCTTCCTGCAGAAGGGATGTGGAACTGTGGGCTCAGCCCTGAGCCTGCCCTGCCCACGCTCCCAGGAGCTGAGGCTGCAGGAGGCTCTGGGTCTCCGTCTCCCCCTGAAGCAAATGACAGCCCAGGCTCTTTAGCTCAACTCAAGTTTCTACACCATCCCTCCAGGTGCAAAGAGGCAGGACTTTCACACCTGTGCACTGCATCAGTGGTGAAGTTGAACTTCTGTTTGCAAGCCCCCAATTATTTGGGAATATATTAGGTTTAATACCCAAGGAAATAGTGTGTTTGTTCTCTTCTTCTCCTGGCTGACTACAGAATGTGGGATGGGCTTTGCTTAATGTGATAAGGTTAAATGTTTAATGACATCTGTAGTTGCCATTAGCTCTTCTTTGGTACCCTTAGGCAAATTTAATTTAAAGCTTGAATTATCCAGACTGCTTCTGGTTGACAAAAAATGTTTTATTGTATTATACAAAAAAAATTAATTGTTAATCCCAAAGTATGAAAGATGCTTGCCATGTGTGACAGTGCATGAGGTTTTGACAACTTTCAAGGAAAAATAAAAAGCTAAAAACCAGGAAGGGGAGAAAAGACCAAAACAAACAACTCCCAAAACTTTATTTGTAGTTCCTGTCCTTGAGAGGTAAAGTGTAATCTTTCCTTATTTATTCATTCCACTCCACTTTGCCCTCTGCCATTATGCAGGCTCCAACAAAGAAGGTGACCCCTAAGTATTCAAAACAAGTCTGGAGTAATATACTAATAAAAATTCATGTGGTGTTTAAAAAAAAAAAAAAAAAAAGGAAAGCTCAAATCTTTGTTCAAGGGCCATTAAAATGTACAGATCATTCTGCAATACTTTCATTAGCAAGCTTCTTGCTTGGAAAAGTCCTGCCTATTGTGTGATGAATCCCCCACAGTATTATTGACTGGCTTGTCCTCTCCAAAGGTAGAAGATAAAAATAATCATAATAAAAAAAGTGGTATGGTAGAAGAATGATAGCAGTTAAGTTTCATATGCAGTTTAGTGTGAGATGCATTAGCTTTTGGCAAGCTCTGTTTGACCTCCCATCATTTGGCCGTTCAATATCATTGAAGGGGTCCATAACTCACACTACAAGTAAATGAAAATGTTAGCAAAGGTCTGTGTTAGTTTACAATATAATCCTGCAGCCCCAGAGAGAACCCCTCAAAGGCTCCCATGGAGAAGGAAAGGGCAAGGAAAACCGGAGGTAAATGTGAACTTAAGGGCTGGAATAATTTATCCTGCTTGAAAACCTGTGTGTAATGAATGGTAGTTCCAAAGAGGACACTCAAAATCCAGGAGATCTTTTCTCAGCTTTAGGGACTAAGGGACTAATGTTGCTTAGGAACACCCTGCATATTTAAACATTTCTAAAGGAAAATATCACAATTCATTTAATGAATGCCAAGCTCTAATTTCTAGCCTACTACCTTGTCTAAAGGCTGCCTTGGCTTGGAAGTATATGAAAACATGATCAAGTTCTCAATCCATTCAGACAGACTATAAATTTATTCCTTTTTTATTGTCCCCCAGTGAAGATTTTCTAGCTGGTGCCATTTTAAGTACCATCCATTCTTTCAAGGCTGTGCAAGTAACTGAACTGTCACAATGTGGTTCTCTGCCTTTACAACTTGGGAGATTCCTGAGCTGTAGACAATGAACCCTCCTGCCTTTGAATCCAGCAGTCCTGGGTTTTGTTCTTCCCATTACTCAAAGTCAAGAGTGAGGAGCTGCTGAGGGAACTGCTGTGACTGCAGCTGGAGGGTTGGGAGGCTGAGGAATTGCTGCTGGATGGACAATGGACTGTGAGGATGCCCGTAACCACGGCTGTGCCTTTGGTGTAGCACCATGGGACAGCAGAGCTGACATCTCCCAAGCAGTGTAAAACCTGCTCAGCAGCAAAATTCCAGTATTTAGTAAGGTTTGTGGTCATTTTCCAAGTGAAGTCTGTAAGGTCTGCTCCCACCTCACAGGAATATGGACCTCTGGGAGTGCTGCTGCTCCAATGACAGCAAGATGGAATGTTACAAACGACACAACTATTTGTTCCACAATGTCCTCCTTCTCAAAGGGTCTGTACCTGATGTGTTAGAGTTGTCACTGGATGAAGTGTTTTCTCAGGGCTGATTATTCCTGTGGCAGGACTTTCCTAAATATTCAGTTCTCTTCCATGTCTGAACTGAGAAGGATCACTGTATCCATGAGGGGAAGGTTTGGTTTTCAGCTGGCTTTGCCTGAATGCACAAATACTTTACCAGCTCATTTCTTTGTTCTATTGAAGGTTTTCTAAACATTCAATAAACATATTTTAAAAAAGAAAGGAAGGAGGGAAATCTGGAAGATAAAGGGCCTAGAGTCAGCTCAAAGAAAAACAGTCACTTGTGATAAATGTAAGGTAGCTTGTAATTGATCACAATATTGAAGAATTTTACCTCCATTAGCTTTATGGTCTCCTATTACACGCTTTCCAAGCTGAAATAAAACTAGATCCATGTGAACCTTTTGTAAATAAGATCAATCAAAGCTCCTTTAAAGATTACCAAGATGCTGAAGTCATTTTTTCAAGCATTGCTCTGCAGCCCTACCCATACCTTGTGCTGGCCAGTGAAGTCTCTGCTGTTTCACAATGACGGTGGAGGGGCACCAGACTTGGGCTTCACCTTCTGGAAGGGCCAGGCAGGGCAGAGTCTGAGGAACTCTGTGTCTGGAGGTGAACACAAGAGAACTTTGGAGGAGATGAATTTTGAGAGCTGGCCAGGCTTTACTAAGTCCATGACTAAGGGCTCAGTATCAAAGCACAATTCACCTAAAATGCAGACAAGAGTTTACTTTTTGCATCACAATACTTTGTGTGTAGCTTTCTGCTCTTGGCTGTGAAAGGGGTGAGTTTTCTTTTCCATTTTCTCTTCTTGCCTTTGTGGTTGTGTTTATGCTTCCTGCTGACAGTGAGTGGAGGTTTCAAACATCGTACTTAGTGCTTATTGCTGTTATCCATCAATACAGTGGCACACAATTCCACTGATTTTAATATAATTGAAGCAAATTAATTTTAATAACTAAAATCTGAACATTAGCATTAGTCGAAATGGGAATAAAATTGCTCCCATCTCACGTTTAAATTACTGCTTCCTTTCATAAATTTTAAAACAGCTGACTCTGGATTCCTACCTGCGTTTTGGGGGGAAAAATTTATTACTGCTATTTTTTTAACAAAGACTCATGCAGGATTCTGTTGGGGCTGTAGTTATGCTAAAGATGAAGTGCAGCAAAAAGGCTGACTGCTGCACCAGGGGCCTGCAGTGGAGAATATTACAGCATAATTTCCTAATACAGGACTGGGCATCCCCAAAGGGTGCAGCAGAGATTTCTGTTTTCCAATGTTGTGAAAGGATTGAACTGGAAAGAAAAATCAAAGCTTTGGCTCATTGAAAAAAGTACATTTTATGTCTGGTTTTATGGAATTACTGCCGTATCATTCTTGCATAAAAACTTCAAAATATTTAATACTGGAAGCATTTAGACCTTTGTTCCACCTTTTCCTAATGCACTTGTTCTTCTATTTTGACTTGAAAATATTTTTTCTTTAGTGGAGAGGGGTGCGTGTGTGTATTTCCGAAATCTTTTATAATGAGAAATAACAAACCACAAAATATACTCCAATACTGTTCTGGTCCTTGCTGTGTCTCACAGCAGCCTGATGTCCAGGTGAGCCAGTGTTTCACAGTTCTGAGACTTGTACAATGTACCAAACTGAGGTGGTTCCCAGTTCATCTCCGAATTCCACACAGAAGAACAACTTTTGAAATTTGAGAACTCCCCTCAGATTTCACTGTCCCAATTCTGTATCACTGTAGAACTCCCTGAGGTTTTCAAAGCCTTGGGGAGCTATTGGTCCATGTTCACAGGTTTGGAAGCTGAAGGCAACAAAAGTGGTGGCTTAATCAAATCTGGCTTTTCTTACTTGGGAAAACTGGCTTGTCTGCCTGTGTGGAAATGCAACCTGTTCGTGCTCAACAAGCAAAGTGTTTCTGTCTGAGTCTGCTTCTCTTGTGCTGTTTGGGGTTTCCCTTCTGTGCCGGTTCGTGGCTCTGACCTCGAAGGTGAGTCTCAAACTGCAGTAAAAAGCTTGGTGTCTGAATGCTTTTATTGATTTGGAAAATTACAGTGGGTGAGCATGTGAGCAGAACTGCCCTTCTGGAAAAATGCATTTAATGGGTTTACTCTGGTTTCCTTCTCTTTCCTGCTTGTTGATGAAGCAGGAGTTACTCCAGGCTTTTCCCTGCAGTAGGGAGTTGTACAGTGCTCTGAGGGCTGTGTTTTCACTGGGAGGATGTCCTGCCCTGGCAGCAGAGATTTGCACAGGCAGCACTTGATGTCTGGTCTGAGGGACGCTGCTGAACTTCACACTGTGGTACTGCAGTTTGGGGAGATGCTTTCCTCTTTCTGTCATTCAATAACTTTCCTACAAGTAACAATCTCTGCTTACAAAACTGTGTGCAGGAAGCAAGAAATGCAAATCAGTGTGGTTGATGCAGACTGGCTCTAATTTGAATTAATGCCTGAAAATAATGGTGTGCTTTATCTCTGCTCAACTGAACCATATTCAATTCTATTTTTATAGTTCTCTCCTTTCCTGGAGTGTAAAAGGGTGCACAAACTTCCCTGAATGGTGGTAGAAAGTATCATGGTGGAACAGGTGATTTTTGGAGGGAGAATTCGAGTCCTTGCGTATGAGAACTGCTGGCACTGTATTAACATTAAAATTTAATGGTTGCTGTGCACATGAGCGCAAAGGGAACAGGCTGACTTCTTAATCTGGGATAGTGACTGCCATTAACTTTCTTCATGTTTATGAAAACTAAAGTTTAATTATGAGGCATTTGTTTTGAAGTTAATTTCTTTCTCTTTGCTTTGCCTTTGTGCTCAGGTTGAGAACTGGAAAGTGAGATTACGTAAATTGTTTAATTTAATTAGTAGTCTCATGGTAAATGTTCTGCAGAGCATTAGTGACTGACCTGTGCCCTGACATTATTGAACTATAAAGCAAATACCCATGAGAAGAAAGTATGGTGAATTAGCAAATTTTCTAGCAAAAGCTGAAAATTAAACTCTCCTCTCATATAATTGTGCCTATGCAAATCCTTGTACTAATATAACTCTGAAAATCTGTTCCTTTGAGGAGGTGAAAAACAGTTTCTTTCCAACTCCTTGTTGAGCTGACAGGGTGCTGGTTAACCCTTTCCTCTCTCCCCAAATCCTTTCCACACAAGCCTTTCTGTGGCAGAGCTGGAGCTCTGAACTCCCCAGGTGGCTGAGGGGGCTTTGCAGGGAGGATTTACTGCAGCATCAGGGGGCAGGGAAGGAGAGGTCGGTACAGCCATTGTCCTGGCTGCGTGGTGGCACTGGATTAAAGGAGCACGTTTGGGATTTGGGATTGCCAGGTGTGTGTCCTCTTTTAGTGTCAGGATTCAGATGTGAAAAACCTCAGTTCAAAACAGCACCAGCTTTATACACACAGAATATCATGAGGAGCGCTGTTTGAATTGAACTTCATGTGTTTTCCCCAAAAACTGGGCTCTGGGACCTCGTGCTAAGGTTTACTCAGCTTCCTTTCAGATTTGTTTATTCCAAGAAGTTGGTAAGAAAACACCTCTAATGACTCTCCTGGAATAACTATATTTAAGATGCATGGAAAAATTTTGTGGGTGGTGCTGAGAATTGAAGCAGCTTCGATGTGGTGCCAATTCCTTACCAATCCATCCTTCCTGGTTTTTAAACACAAACTCTGTAAATGGAGCCCAAGAGAAATCAATACTGAGATGGAGGATTTAATGTGGATCAAAGTGGAATTGCAATTACTTTAGGTAATTTACCTTTAGAGATCAGTTGCTAATAATTAATTTCCTTGATTTTATGAGAAGCTATTAGCAGCTTGTAAAGGAAATGTAAACTTCAGATAAAGAATGCTGCAGCTTCATGTGTGAATATATGACTCTCAAAATGTTTCTAATGCTGTCATCTATCTAGGAAAACCAAGCCATCTGCCACATTGATTATGACAGAAACCTGTGATAATTTAGTTTCCTAGAAAGATTAGACTCTAATGAATCTTCACCCACATGGAAAGCTGGATGTTAAAGAGCACAAGGAGTGTCCCAGCTCACCAGCATTTCATGAGCTGGATTTCTTACACCCGACTTGTTTTGCATCTCCAGTGATAACTATTGTTTGGTGTTTGGGGGTTTGTTGATTTTGTTTGTGTATCGTTGAGGTTTTCCAGTTCCTCAGAGCTATCCTGCCATCTCTTTCAAGGCTCCTGCCATGCTGGAGTTAACAGTGCTGATGGATAGTCTAAGGAAGAATTTTATGTGTCTTAATGACATCTTAAATGAGAGTAAAGAACGTAGCAACATTGCTGCATAATGTCTTGCACACGTTAACAATTCTAATTTCCTTTTTCTTTTAACTTTGGAATCTAAATCTCTGGTACTTTATATATATAATCTTAGATTCCATTATGAAAGTGTCTTGTGATACAGTTTAGAGATTTTCTACCTTGCTACAAAGGGATCTGAGAGTTGCTCCTTCCCTAAAAGTTGGCTTTCTAAAGACATTGCCTTTTACTTATTTACATCAACTTCTTCATTGCAATATCAAAAGCAAAATGTGTATCATAGCTTGAAAGATCAGAGCAGGGAATGAAACAGGGCTTTTGAACAGTTTTGCCAAGAAGGTGCAATGAGGTCACTTGGAATTCTCATCAGGTCCCAGCTTCATCTTGCTCTGAATTCTTCAAAGAAGCAGGACTGTTGTTTCATTAAAAGAATATATCTGCTTTTAAAGTAAGAGATTGTTAATTAAATGAAGTTTGCTGCCAAATATTGATAATATTTGAAGTGCAAGGTCAGAACTTGTCAAACAGCTTGGTGTGCTGTTTCTGGATCCTGAAGGTCTTCTACCAAGCTGGACAGGACACAGCAGTGCCTGGTCTGCCTTGGAGCTGGTAAACCCTTAAGTCCATTGAGTCCAACCTGCAACTGCTGAGAGTGTTGATGCTGGAGGGTGAGGGATACCAGCTGGTGCTGGGACCAAAATGAGCTAATTTCACATCAGTGCTCCTCTGGGTTGTTAATGGCAATGCTGATGTTTACCTCCAGGAGCTCCTGTGGCATTATAACACAAGTGTTGGTTGGTTGGTTTGTTTTCTGAATGGCAAACATTTAGGTCAGCAGGTGGCCAGACATGGGTCAGCGTGGGGCTGTGCTTTCTGAAGCTCACAGGATGTGTCTCACCTAGAAGCTGAACTTGAAAAGAAAATGTTGTCCAATTTCTAGTCCCTTGAGCTCCAAATATTGAATCCTCCATGTGTGGGAATCGCCCTGCACCAGACTGGGAGATTAGTTTGGCTCTTTCAACTAGATTAGAAAGCCAGAGCTGACACACAGAAAGAAGCAAACAGCTGAGGTAATTATCACAATTTACAATCGGGATGCTTAGGGCTTCAGGGAAAAGCAAGACAGGAGGGGGGATTATGTGTGAGGGCAGGAGTTGGCACTTGTCTAGGCAAGCTTTAACTTCATATGGCTTATCCAATTAATCCCTGTGACTCCTTGGCCCTTCTGCAATACCTGGCAGGTGGGCCTAATGTACTAAAGAGCCCAGGAGCAAAGTGGAGAGAGCTCCTGGTGGTTCCAGTGTCAATCAGCTCCCAGCAGAGCAGGGAGCTGGAGACAATATCATCTCCTCACCACGATGCAGTTGTATAGCCTCAAACAGTAGGCTTTGGAGCACACTGCACAGTCACTGAATTAAAGCCCTTAAGCAAACCAGGCAGAAAAGTATAAATTAGCTGAGAAGGCACATATATCTGAAAAATCAATTTGAATCCTGCAAGGCTCTTGCCAGCGGGACCACATTCTCAGACTTTTCAGATCCAGCAGAAATGTTCAACGCAAATGTAGTTTTGAGTACTAGCACTAAATAACAGACCTCTGAACCAGTGATCTGGAGTCTGCTAAATTATTCTCTATCTCAATAAGGCACAATAGAAGTGTTCATAAGTGGGCAGTGTAAATGGACATGAGTTGATTACTGTCTCAGCCCCTTTGGAAATGAAGTTCTGCAAGTCTTCACATAGAATGGCAAGATAAAACTACGTCTTTGCTAATGCTTTGCATTAGCTGCTGTCTGCACCATTGCTTGAAAGCATTTGTGCCTTTTGAGTAGGCTATAATTCAAGGCATAAGGGAGATGGATGCTGGCACTTACAAGACATCCCTTCCCCTATGCACAGTACAGTGAGGGTGTTTGTTCCCTCATCTCTTGGCAAATGCTGAACTATAGAAATAACTGCAATCATTGTTAATCATTGTAAATCAAAGCTGCCCCAAGCAACGTTTTATCAGAAGGCAGAGATCACTTGATCAGCTTGAATCCCTGATGTTTGTGTTTCCAAAGTTCCAGTAAATTGCTCTTTAAATTGCTAGTTGCACAGGCAAATAGCAGGAGCTAATAACTGTGGGGGGATGGATTGGGAGGAAGGGATTTCCAGGGATAGTGTGGGAGAAGCTTCCCACACCCCTGGAAGGTGCTCTGTGTGCACTGAGCTCCCACCAGCCTTGCTAAGGATTCATCTACTGCACGTTCTGTCCTTATTCAAACACATCCCAATTAGGACCTGACCTTTCTTGTTCCTTTGGCCCCTTTCAGGGGGAGTTCACTTATTAGCTCAGCTTACCACGTTTATCAGCATGCGGGGAGAAAAGCTGACACATGGAGAAGAGGTATCTGCAGGTCATGTTGCACAAAAAGTCTTCCCATTACAAAAGCAAACAGTAATGGAAGAAAATATCCTGAGGTGACGCTTTCCATTACTATATTATGAGAGTTAACTTCTGCCTATAAAATGAAGGCTTTCCTTCAGAAGCATTTCTGCCCAAGTACCAGTTTTGTTCTTTTTCCTTTCCCCTTGCAAAAGGAGTTCAATCTTTCTATGCAGGACATCCTTTTTCCCTGGTCCTGTTGCTCCATTCCCTGTCCAAAGTCCCTCTGCACCTCTCCTGGAGCCATTTAGGCACTGGAATGGGCACTGAAGATTAATGATTATAAAAATGTGGCAATCCCACCTTTCTTCTCTTCCAATTAATATGTGGCACACCTGGAATTACTAAAGACACTGCTGAAGTAGTACCTGGTGCTGCAAGGACACCTGAGGAAATCTGGTCAAGGGAATTTTGACTTCTCTTCGGCAAAATACCAGTTCTTTGCATAAAATAATTTAAAAAACTTAGCATTCTCCTTTGTATTAAAAAGAAAACTAGTCCATCTTATGGGAATAACCCCTGTTTTCTTGTTTATGCATAAATAGGCAAAACACTGAACAATGGCAGAGCATGATGCATTTTGTTTCAAGAGATCTGGAGTGCCCACAGCTATACTTGACTTCAGCACAAATTCTGTGTTCACTTCTTCTGAAAATGAGACTCTGTTCTTTTCCTGGAGCAGTGACAATCTCTGTCTCAAAGGTAAAGCCACACTGCACCATAAGCTGAGAATGTTACAATATGCTTGGGTTTTTGTAAAGAAATATGCAAGTCAAAAAAAACAAACAAACAAAAAAACAAACAAAAAAAAGAAAACCCAAAAAAAACCAAAAAAACAAACCAAAAACACACAACCCCCCCCAAAAAAAAAAAAACCAAAAAACCACCAAAAAACAAAAAGGAAGAATTGAATTTTTAACAAGTGGGTTTGATTTAACAACTGTCAAGATTTTAAAAATCTTACCCGTCTTTCTTCTCCAGTCAGTATTCCTAAGGGGACTTCTCTCTCTCTGTCCTTACAGAGATGGAGTAAAAAATGCACTGCTCTTCTGTTTTAATTGTGAATAACAAAACATCCTGGCTGCCTCATCATGGGTAGTTCTTTTCTTTTTCAGGTACTTTTCCTTGTTCACTCTTCTTAATGTTTAAGAATGAAAGAATAGGGAAGGAATAAAACCCCCTCAAATCTGATGCCAGATCTCACAAACCTCATATATAATTATTTATATATCTGATGTTTTGATTTTTCGTTTGTTGCACACATCTTTTTCAGAAGGCTCTCAACTTTTCTGTGAAGCAAGTTGCATTTGCTTAAATGTCTCATGTTTAGAGGGCAAGAAGTTGCTTTCCCCAGAGATGTTATGGATGTATTCACAATTTTCACACTGCAGAGTCTGTCCTTGTGCATATGTATGGGAAACACACCTGCATTATTCCTTGGAAAGCCCCATCCATCCTCTGAGTCCTGTTACCTCTGCAATTCCCTCTAGGTATCCTTTGCTGGATGCTGTTGGGTGGTAACACCTCTTACCCTTTTTTCTGGTAGAAGTAGTGTGTTCTATCACATTTTAAATAGGGAGAGGTGAGAGGGCCAAACCAATGTGTGTTTCAACTATCTCTTGGTTTGTCTGTAAGATCAATGCACGTTTTAGCTCCTTATCTTCTCCAAGGATTTCTGTCTGGAGTATTGACTGGATTTTGGGATCTGTGTGCTTAAACTACAAACACCTCCAATTAACTAATAATTGCATACTTAAGGCACTTACTTTTGTTTCCAGTCTAAGGAGATCGTGCAGGACATAATTTGGTGTTCCTTTTATTCATTCAAGTGCTGTAAAGTGATGATTCTGTGACTGGGAGCAGAGCATATTCTGGAACCGCAGCTATGGACAGCACGGGGGAAGAACTGGATGTTGGCAAGATTTCTGGGACTGGGAAGGACACAAAATAGCCAGTTCTATCAGTGCCCCAGTGTGATACTGAACCCACTGGCCATGTGTGATGTTTTGCAATTGCTCTTCCAACAGTAGAAATCAATAATTTTATGAAAACCTTTATTCTGGGTACAAATAGTGATTGCTGTTGCTGAAATAATTAGTGGCATTTAGTTGAACTTTAATGGTATTCTCAATATAAGACTTGGTCTCTACTAGTCTTTTCTGTGGTAAATTTAATGGGTTTTTAATGGTAATCTGTGAAGTAAATGAATTGAACATTTCAGTGGAGGTTGAGAAGAATGAATGGAAATTTCAGAATAATCTGATTGGTATGTTAATGCTTGATAGTTACATTAAACTGAGTGGCAAAGTGGATGGTATTCAAAAGAATAAGCTGAAAATATTCTTCCAACCCCAAGATGGCATGAAAATTTAGGTTTTACAGGCTTTCTAATTTAAATAATTATCTGTGCTAAATTTTACTGTTGGACGTTTTATAAACTCAAAGTAATGAGCTTAATACAGAGAGCAGATTTGAAAACATCTTTGTTGGAGCTGCCTGGAAATCTCAACAACTGTTTTTCATCACAAGTAGCAATTTCATAAAATAAAATGTTTTCAGAAAGCCTGAGTTGGTTTTTTACCAGAGTAAAGTTAAATGATGCCTTCAGAATTTCTTTCATTTTATGATTTTTAAGGTTAACCAAGTAACTGTCCAGATGACACCTTAATTTCTGTTCAGGCTTTTTATACTGATTCGAATTTTGAAATGATTGGATTACTTGGGGAATACAATTTTGATTTTATGACAAAGTCTAATCTTATCAAAGCCGTTCAATATTTCATTTTGCTCTTTGGTGAAATAATGAGTCTATTTAAGTAGAATTGAAGACTTTGATTTTTTTGAATCTATTTATTGAAAAATAAGCAAATTATGTTGTTTATGCTCAGGAAATTGTTTATGATTATTGCTTAATAGTGTTTGCTGATTTTTTTTTTTCATATAATATGGTAAATGAAACAGATTTCCTTAACTTTATTTAAAGAAAGACAAAAAGCTTTTTTTTTTTCTGTACCTGTTAGAGCAAATTGACTAATTAGAAAAAACTACAAAGACACAGAGAACTTAAAGCAATTACTTTCCATTTTCTAGGGAGAAAAATGCTAAATGTGGAAATAAAATTATTCACACCAGAAACCTGATTGAAGCATTACATTTCCACAGTCATGACAGAGCTCACAATCATGACTGCTCTGCCTCACAGGAGGCAAATAAAAGCACTGTGGGCTTTGCTGAATTGGGCAAAATAAGACAAGAGGAGAAATCACTGAAACTAAAATGAGCTAAAGCTGTTCTTGAGGCCAAAGCAGAACCAGTGTCGTTGTTCTTCCAGGGTTGACTGGTGCAGAGACAACTTCACCAGTCAGTCCAGGCTGCTGCACTGCAAGCAGGAGATCCTGGTCATTTTGGTGTGTCGTGGGTTTCTGTGGCTGGGTTTTGGTAGCAGGGGAGGCTATCCACGATGGTTTCTGTTAGAAGCTGCCAGAAGCTTCCCCCGTCCAATGATATCCAGGTCCAGGAGGGATTTCTTGCCTGGTGGCCAAAGTTGAGCCAATTAAGAATCACAGTCACACCCCTGTGATAACACATTTAAGAATTTAGAAGTGTGGAAATTCCAGGCAGGGATAACAATGCAGAGACCAATGTTGGAGCAGGAGGAGGAGGAGGAACCCCACACTGGAGCAGGGAGGGGAAGAACTCAAAGCTGTGCCCCCCCTGCAGCCCATGGGGTGACCCCCAGGACAAGAGCAATGGCAGAACCAACAACCTGCTGCAAAACCCCATTCCCTGCTCCCTTGAAGTGCTAGAAAGAGGGAGGAGTGGGAGGAGAAAGGTGTTTTTAAGACTGATTTATTTCTTAATTTTTAGTTCTTACCTTGTTGGTAGTAAATTTAAATATTTTAGCCACTCTGAGTTTGTTTTGCCATTATCTCAGAGCAGTTTTTTGCCTTTTCTCCTTTTCCTTTCCTGTGGGAAGCAGGGTGGGGCCTGGAGGTTTGGGTGGACAGGGGCTGAAAACTACCTTGTGGATAAGGACAATACAAGCATTGCTGGGGTGGACAGCCCAGAGCTGGCCATGGCTGGGCAGGGAGCTCTGGGAGCTCTGCCCTCTGCTCTTCAGGTCTGCTCTTCATGTCAGAGGTGCCCATGACATTTTGTCTCTGGGCTCTGACATCTTTCTTTAGAATTATTTGGCTTCCACTTGGTTTTGTCTGTGCTGCTGCTGCTTGGGTTTTTGGGGAGTACCTTTCCCTTGGACGTGCACACCTCAAACTCTTGTCTTCCATTAGCAGTCACAACATCCTCAGACAGTTATAAAGTTGCACTTTACTCCAGTAATTCTGTTAACAACAGTTCCAAAATGCTGCAGAAGGACTTGTTGAAAGGGAGATACAGGGTAATATGCTCAACTTTATAGTATGAGCATACAATTATTAACAAAATCATTGGGTATTCCACACCAATGAGGATGGAGCCCCACAAGGGATAGGCAGATATTTCACCAGCAACAACTTTGTTGTCATAGTCTTTCTTTTTCTTTCTTCCCTTCCATTTTGCTGTTGTTTGAAACAACTTTTAAACACTGCCTTGTGAAAATCAGTTCTGTCACTTCATGTGACATTTCTTGAACTTTACAGATCATTTCAGGTCTGTGGAGCTTGTGCCTAGTGGGCCTTGTAGGGAGTTTTGGGCTTAGCTAATCTTTGCAGAGCAAAGCCAGTACAAAAAAAACAATAAAATAGCTGCCAGGCTTTATCCAGCTGTACTGTTTGGTGTGAGCTTCAGCTGGGCAACTCTGAGAGAGGATGTTTGTAAAGGGAAAAAACAGCACTGGTCAGCAAAGGAAAACCTGCCATAGAAACCACAAAATCATAAATGTCACATAGTAATTCTTTGTAGGAGCTTGAAACTAATTTTCCTTCCGTTTGTTCTATTTACTTACCCTCTTTCACTGCACCTCATCAGTGCAGTGTCAAACACAGAGCAAAGTAATCACCAGGAGATTTACCTTTTTTATAAATGAAAAGGAAATGAAAACTCTTAGTAAATTTCTCCCTTTCCTAATTGTGATAATTGGAATTTAGAACAGCATGAATGTACAGCTCTGGCATGGAAAGCTGGAGTTGAGCTGTGCTTCCAGTCTCAGCAGTTCTTTCTTCCCAGCTCTTTATGTTCCTTCTCACAGTGGATCAGTCCAGAGTTTCACGTCCAAGCCCACTTGGCTTTGCAAAGTGTGGGTTTGGACTTTGGTTGAGCACTTTTTAAATATTTCTTGGTGGATGCGAACCCTGAGTGACAGATTTTTGCATGCTGCTGCCCTGAACGGATCCAGACTCGGCACACGCACACACGGCGATTTCTCTGCTCCTCATCTATAAGAAAAGCAAGTTGCCTTTGACAGTAATGATCAACTCATCAGTGTTTCAGCAGCGCCAGAACTCTCTCAATCGTGGCAGTGCCTGTGTTACAGCATGTTTTAGCTTGGCTGCTGCCCAGAAGAATTTCAGTGCACCAACTCAGCGCCCCAAGGCATCCAAATTGTGCTCGCTGTGTCGGGAACGAGCTGAGCTCGGCACTGCTGCCGTGAGCTGGGTTTGGCCTCATTGGCAGTGACTGCTGAGCCCCCCCCCACCCCGAGGAAGCAATCAATAATATTGATTGTGCTGGGGGGGGTTGTGCTGCCTGCCAGGCAGTGGAGCTCTGGGGGAAGGAGCCTCCTCAGCCAGCTGCTGCTGCCTGCAGTCAGGAGAGTTGGGAGTGGCTGGTGTGCTGGCAAAGCTCAGGAATTAGCCACTACCCAGGTTGGTGCAGTCTAATGAGGGAGGGAAGATGATGCACATACCTGCCTCTGCTGGAGATGTCCTGTGTCTTCCACGTGGACATGGACCCTCTGGAGCAGGATTAGGGGCTTGTCAGCTTCAGTACCTCAAGCGCAGCAGCGTGAGCTGAGATGCTCCATGACAGCTGGAGTCTTGCACAAATAAAACAGATAATGGAAGTTGACAAACTTTCTCTTATAAACTGAATTTTCTAATAGCTTTTAGTTGCTTTAATTACTTGTCATGGTTACAAGGAGAGCTTTAGTATAAATATTAATGTTATGAATGAAACATGAGACTTATCTCAGTAGTGTCTTCAAATTCACTTAGACTTTCCTTCTAGTGGAATGATTGATGGGATGCCTTGTTCAGGACTGGACTGACAAGAGAAATTGTAGTTCAGAAGAAATAGCATAATTTTAAAAAGCATTTAGCTCTTACTATGTCGACAGCAAGAGTTGAGCACATTTTAAACATCTTTAAAATCCTCTTGAGCAGCACAAATTGATATCAGAGTCTCACCTCCAGACATTGGGGAAACTTCCTGTATTGGCAGATTTTTCCTCATAGTATTTCCTCATCCTGCTTCATAATCCACAGTCCCTTCCATGAAAATGTGCTATTTATTGCAAAGAGTTTCCTGGGAAGTTGACACAATTTCCTGGTAAGAAACCTGTAGCCATCTCTAATTTATTTGCAAGACCAAGGAGGAAATTCTTATGCTTAAATACATTTTAGCTAATTCTCTAGAAAAGTGACAATTACCCCTACTTATCTGTGCCCACAGTTTTTGTCTGACAGTGTGTCACTGCTTTCACAGCTCAGAGGGAGTCGGAGGCTCCCCAGGCCTGCAAACCTTGGTGAGCACTTTCTCCAAAAGCCTGTTGATGTGCTGGCATTAACCTTGGCAAAAAGGGACTTGGCCCATAACTGCCTCTTATGTCCTCTCCACTGGAGCAGGAATAATCTGGGATTGAAGCAAATAAATAACAGCAGTAGTTTGAAGAGAAGACAAATATATAGGAGCTTTATTTTCTGAAGTGGTTGCAATTCCTGAAGTTCTCTGCTGAGAACACTTAGGAGAGTCTCTGTGGCTCTAGAGAAGAGCATCTCAATGGTCAGCATTAAAAGTCCTGGCCATGAATTACATCCTTTAAAAATATCACCATAACACTGGAGACAATTTATCTGCTGAATTCTGTTGTACAGTGGAGTGTGGCCATATCCAATGGATGGAGATCCTCTGGATTGTCATCCTATGGGATTTGGTGGAGAGATTCTTTATGGAGAGACAGCTCCTACAACCCCTCACTCACTGATAAAGTCTTTCAGACTGTTTTTTTTTTTCTTCTCTAGGGAGAATATTTTTCTTAGGCAGAAATTTTATTCCAACACCACCTGGCTCTCAAAATCTAAATCTTACATGATCCATTCATCCATATTTGACCAGAGATTATAAAAGCTGCACACACACATTTTTTTCTACTGAAAATAAGAAGTGTGACAATAGGATAATTATATTTTCAAACACTTCTGCATTTATATTAAGTCATCCATAAGTTTCCTCCAACTTCAGATTCTGTTGTGCACATTTGCATCTGTATATGAGTGTCCCTGACTGCTTGTTGGTTTGGTTTTTTTAACAGATTTCTCTTCTATGCTAATGGAAGGCTTTGAAAAATCAGTTCTTTGAGTTAGGGCAGCATTGCTGGGAAGAATTATCGTCATTGGCTTTAATGTACTCAGGAAGCAAACGTGGTGTCCTTAATCAATCATAGCAGCAAGCCTTAGATAGCAGGAGAGAGATTTTATTTCACATTAACTACTTTTAAAGTGGAAATCAAACTAAGAAACAGCTAGTCAATAGACTACATAAACTTTGTAGGTTAGGTCGTGGGTGTTTTTACTTGTCAGACAATTTCATGTACCATATGTAGTCTTATTCAACAATTCAAGAGAGAGTAATGCATCATGTCTGATACTTTGTACTAAACATGATGAATCTGCTTTTTCATGGTCTCATTCTGTAGCCTTTTATAGTAATTACTTTGTGTATGTTTGTATGTCCAAAGCCCCAACAAGAATGTAAAAAAGAATCCATTTTTTTAGCCTCCCAATAAATACAGCATTATTACAAGTACTACAGCACTTTAGATTTTTTGATAGATTATATATTCCTACAGCTACCTGTAGATACTTTTTACATAAACTATTTGATGTTAAAATGCAGCATAATTTAAGATTGTTTTCTGAAGATGTAAAGCAGAAAACAATTTATGCAAGTGCCAGTTAATTAGTGGTCCCTGTAAGAGGAGGAACAGCCTTTTTGCCCTTTATGGAGGGCTGTAGTGGCAGGTCAATAACCTACAAAATCCCTCCTGCTATTGGATAAATCAAAATCAGAAATGCAAAAATGACACTTGTGTTCCTTTTGAAAAGGTGTCTGCACCTCTCCCTTCGTTCTGCATTTTCCTTACAACTTCCAGGCTTTCATTTCAAAATTACTTTCTCCTCCTCTCCTGCCAGGAAGTTATCAGCTATCCTTGTGTAAATCTGTGCTGACACATGTTAATTCAACCTTGCTGAGGACTGTCTACTTTTAAATTGCAGTGGCAGCAAATCCATAAACTCTGGAATTTACTGAGGGTCACATCAGGATTAAGATGCAGCAGCAGAGCCAAGGCCAGCCCTGGTCCTGCAGAGGGCCACGCTCCCAGGCTGGAGCTCTGGAGCAGGTGTGAGGTTCTCCTAAGGACACAGCTCTGGTGCTCCCAGAATATCAGCATATTTATTCAGTGAGAATAAAGGTCTGGTGCTCACTGGAGCTTCATTCAGCTGTCAGGTCATATGTGAGCCACGTTTAAAAGGCTCAGGGTTAATTTTGGGAGGGTGGGATATGTTATTTGGCCCCTTGTGCTGTCATTGGTGTCGTTGGGCATGTGAGTAGTGGCTCTGGTCATGTGTAAGATCATGAATAAAGCCAGGTTAATAGCAGAAATACCCATGAAGGGCATGTAGATGAGCATCTAAATGAGTGTGGATGGTCATGCAGATAAACAAATCTCACAAGTTGACCTCTTGGCTGCCCAGGGTTGCAAAGAAAACAGATTTTAATGGCTTGCTAATGAAGCTTTTAATCAAAGCACAGCAAAGCTCTGGTTTATTTGATACACCTCCTGAGCTTGGTAAGGTTGCACATGGAGAATTAAAAGAAGCTCTTTATTCCTCAGTCTGAAAAAAAGAGTACAGGTGTCTTGAGTGGGGCTGTGAACAAAGATAAATAGCAGCACAGCCTTGGTCAGCCTGACACAGTCACCAGATCCACTGGGGTGTTTTTGGAGATGATTTTTGGCTGTGACTGCTCTTCAGGGCCAGGCTAGAAAAGCCTCAGATAAATCCTGTGTACAATAGATAGATGTATAGAAGATGTACAATAGGTGGAAATGTGTTTGCAGGTAGAGTTATGCAATGTGCTTTTAAAGAAAAAAAAGAAAAGTTTTTATTTCTTTTATATTGCCTATAATCTTTCTAGTATAGTATTTCCTTGTGTAACAGTTTCCTTTAGCAAGCAGAAATGTAATACAGTTCTTTTCCTCCTTCATCCCTTGGCCTTTTTCATATCATTTAAGAGTGTGTCACAGATTTTCACCAAATGATGCTGAAATGAAGGCTAAATGTTTAGAGCAAGTAATACTTGAATTTCTCCTTCATACTTTCTGGGGAAAAAAGTCTTCACCTAATGCCCTCATTTGCTTTCCTCTGAGGAAGAAAGAGTGGTTTTTTTCTCATTGGTAATGGTCTAGCCAGGGGAATGTTATTTAGCACCAAGGGATGTCAACATCACAGAGCATTTGCTAATTTTATCAAGATTAATATAATCCTTGGCACTTGGTCCTAAATCATTGGTGACAGCTCATGGCAAAATGGGAAATATCACGGGGACCAATGACACTTGCTCCAGCTTTCCCTTCAGCAATAACACTTCTGCTGTATTTATCTTAATTAGCAGCAGCAGGAGGAAAAGGAAGAAATAGAGACAGAGAGCAATTCAATTGAGTTGGAGCGAGATCATAATTAAGGCAGCATTGGCTGTACAATTCCAAATGCAGCTTTCTGACAGTGAGAAAGAGATGCAGTTCCCTTGCATGAAAGGCAAAAATGTAATGCAGCTTAAGGAAATATTTGTCATCAGTTTTCCTTTTCTAAGTGTTGCCTCTGAATTCCATCCCTGTGTAACTCATTCAGAAATGCTCACGTTCCCCTATAGGAAAATCTTCCTATTAATAGAAAAAAAATAACAAAAATAAGTCCTGTCATTGCTGAAAGATGAAAGCTGATCAAGTTGTTTAAGTTTGAAATGCCTTCAAAAGCTAATGGGTGGAATTAAATACAAAATATCCTTTTCCTGGCTTGTTTGTTTTCCTCTTTTCTGGGTTGGTGCATTGTCTTCACCTCCAGTAAATATCAGAGCAGTGTGCTGACCAGCTCAGCAACCCCAGCCCGTGTACCCCTGCTTTTATTGACACAAGCTTGGGAAAATGAAAGACTTCAATATTGATTTCTATTAGTAATGTGCACCCTTTATAATCTACCATCTTATAAATAACAGCTTGTAAATAGTTATAAAGTTTACAAGCATCTAATTTAAAATTACTTAAACCCAGGAAATCTGCAGCTTCTAAATATTTTCTTTTCAGCATTTCAGTATTCATTTTGCTCATAAATTAGTGCTCTCAAATGACAGGTTGTTTTGTGGATTTTTTTAGTCCTGTTAAACAACTGGAACAGCATAGAAACAGTTGGAAAGATTTGAGAAAGGTGCTAGAGAGATTGGGACTGGATGAACAGTTAAAGAGAAGGAAGTTCTGTAGCAAATTACTGGGGGACAAAATGTGGTTCGAGCCTTTCTAGAGACAGGAGTGGAAAACCTCCAGTAGCTCAAGACACAAAAAGGCAGTGAAAAGCAACTGCCAAAGGGCCTCCACAATAATAATGGCCTTATAACTCCTTCTTTCATGCATGAGATTTTTAATTGCTTATTCTGACAAATGCCCACACAAGGTACAGCTTCTTCATACAGGCACTGCTGGGGGTTGTTGAAGGGAACTCTGTGCCCACAAAGCATGTTTGTGTGGGTTGAAAGGGAAGTATCTTCCATGTGTCATGTGATAATTCTGTGCCTGAAGTCTGAAAAACTGCACTCTAGGAAAACTGGAAGCTGAAGGCCAGCTGGGTGTGTGGCTTTGCTGCTCACAGCAATATTTCTGTTCCCTGCCTAACTGGATTGCTGCTGGGAGCTGAGCAATATTAAAGTCATCCTTTTCCCTGCTGTCAGAAGCATCAGGTGCATTTTCCCCTTATTGACAAGTATCTAATAAGCTCAGATCTGCTCACTTTTGTCTGTTGGAGGGACTGTTCTTCTCCTGAAGGACATTTGGTCTTGGGGATGGATTTCTCCTTCTTGGGAGGTGGAAACATCCTGACCAGCTTTACCCTGGAAGGCAGATATTCATTATTACAATTCACCTGACAGAAGAGGAGCTGCTCCCTGCAGATTCTATCTCAAATTTAAGCATGTATAAATAATATTTGTGAAACCCAAACTTTCCTGGGGAGGGTGGTGGAAGAAAATTAATGTATTTGAGAATTAAGCTTTTAATGGTATAAGTTACCCATTACTGATAAGTGAACTGTGATCATTAAAAAAGCCCCAATGAAATAAAACACAAAAATAGAGGAGAAGGCCCCCAAAGCTTGTGAGTGTATTTGGTTTTCACCATTTTCAGTTTGTGTAAGCAATGGAGAAACTCCAGGCTCAACCTCTTCTGAATTCTGCCCAAATTGAGCAGATTATTTTAGGTATTAGATTCGAGGTCTTAGTTGTTTGTAACACCCGACCTGGTGGGTTCCCTTGGTGTGTGTGTGTGAACAGACAAACATCTGGAGCAAGCAGCTCAATCTCTCTCCAGTGGATCCGATTTGAATTTAGCTCCCTTGCTAAAAATGTGTTTGTGGGTAATCCCCACAGGCTGTGCTGTGACTCAGTCCCTCTGGGGGAAATGCAGCAGTGGAAAGCCCTGGCTGTGGCTGAGCCCTGGTGCTCCTGCAGTGGCAAAGGCAGCTGAGAACCTCTTGAGAATGGGAATGTGAATATAAAGGGCTGGATGCCACTAACACGAGTTCAAAATTAGGGTTTCAGCCATTTCTGGGACTCGGGTCCCATTTAAGCTGAGCTGTCCCACGAACTGATCCACTTCAATTACACAGTTGAAATGTTCACCCAGCAAAATGCACGTTCTAATAATGAGAAAACACTGAGCACGCTGCTGTCTTGTTGAGGCTCAATGAGCCCCCCTGAGCGAAGTCTGTGGCTGGCAGGGTGTGGAGGGGCATTGCAGGGCCCTGGAGCTGCCCTGGGAGGCAGATCCACAGCCCCTGGAGATCCCTGGACGTGTCCCTCGGCAGGGCTGTCTCCATCCACCCTGCAGCTGGGTCATCGTGGTGCCCCTCCTGCTCTGGAGCTCCTCTGCAGCTGGGAGAGTCCCTGTGTAGCTGCCCAGCAATGCAGCAGCTTTGGAATGTGTTACAGTGAGATATTTAGATAATTACCCCACTTCACTGTGCTGCTGTTGTTGGAAATACTGCACAAAGGTACAAGGAAGGGGAGATGTTGTGTGCCTTCTTCCTGAAATATTTTAATTTCTCCAATCTGGCGTTTCTTTGGCTTTTCCTCTGGGAGTCACCTTTCCTTACTCCTCAGACTTGAGATGAATGTTCCCCTGCCACATGGCCAAGTGACTTTATTTTGATATGTGTCAGTTTGAGATGAACATGCAAAACCAGTTCTGCCATCTAGCAATTAGTCTGCTGAAGAAATTAAAACCTTCAAGACATGTGACAGGGCTCAAATTTTCTGTGGCTTTATGTCAGTCTTAGACTGGAATAAGCTCACATAACCTAATAGCTGTGATTACAATCTATTTTTAATAGAATGTGCTCCTGTTAATCACTGTAATTTTCTTTCTGTCCTGCTTCTCACTTTGGGCTCTTTTTTTCCCTACCTTGTGTGAGATCTGGACACCTGTTCAACACTTCACCAGGAAAATTACTCTTTTTCTATAAAAGGGTAATAAGGTCTTTAAGCCGAGTTTTGTAATTATCTAGGAGAAGACAGCTATATCTCTTGTGTGTGCTTTTTGTGAATTATGCTTTAAAATATTTGCTCTCCTTTTTCAATAATTTACATTTCCCCCCCTCTATTTGATGCAATGGGTGGCACAATTTCATTTGATTGTGTGAGGACACTTCACACATGCTGTCTAACCCAGGACTAGTTACAGGACTTGACGAGTGAAAAATAACTGATGCTGCACAAAAATATTTAGGAAGAGCCTTTAAAATGAGAAATTTGCTGATTAAATTCCAATTCTTTGAAAAATATTTGTGATTTTTGAGACTTGCAGAGAAGCAGCAAAACCGTTCTTGTGTATTAAAAACTGTGGCGTTCAGAAGGTCACAAGTATCACTTTTTGAGTGCAGGGAAGGAGTGGTCAAAGGTGAGGTCTCCAGAGCAGTGAAGTGTTGGGAAGTTGCTGTAGTACAACTGTTTTCATGACTTGGTTGGTCAGAGTTTTGGTGCAGCTGATGGGATCATCCTCACTCGTTCCTTGTTATGACATATTTAATGTAGTTAACTCCCCCATCAGTCAGGTCCGGCCCTCTTCTTAACTGTCCCCCTTTACAATTAGCAGAGCTGCTGCCCTCCCCGTTCACAGCACTCTGCAACTGGCTCATCAACATTTGCCTTCTCAAATATGAAAGCTGACACTACTGGCAGTGATTTGAACCAGTCTCTTCTGTTACTGCATTAACATCTCAATTTTCTGTATGTTGTTGCACTCTCTAACATTTTTCTTATTGCTGAGACTATTGTGTTTTATTTCTGATCTCTTTATTCTGGTTCTGTTGTTTTAATGAGTAGTGTGATACTTGATTTTAATGTCTTCCTGAAACTTCAGTATTTCTAACTATAAAATTATTACAGTGTTTCAACAAAAAAATGATACCATATTTCAATATTATTTACTGTGAGATCTAATGAGAAATTTGAGTGCTTTCACATTCACTAATACCCTTACTTAGGAAAATTCTGGAAGGACTGTGGGATCCTTGACAGTTGTGGGTACACTAATCTTGATCTCAATTACAAAATTTTGGTATCTGTTTCCCTTCAAGATAAGCACTTTGAGGATTTCTTCTGTAAAGCATATCTGGCTGTGAACTGGAAGTGCAATAATGTTTGGATTTAGGGTCTTGCTATGAAAGCATTTGAACTTTGGTAAATATGAGATCATAGAATCACTCAATGGTTTGGGTTGGTAGGACCTAAAGGATCATCCAGTTCCACTCTGGACCGTGGGCTGGGACACCTTCCACTATCCCAGGTTGCTCCAAGCTCCATCCAACCTGGCCTTGGACATTTCCAGGGATGAGGCAGCCACAGCTTCTCTGGGCAACCTGTTCCAGTGCTTCACCAACCATAGGAGTAAAGAATTTCTTCCTAATACCTGACCTAAGTGTATCCTCTTCCACCTTAAAGCCATTCCTCCTTGTCCTGTCCCTTTCTGCTTGTCCATGCGGAAAATCCTTGCAAAAAGAGGTGTGGAATGCAGTGCATCCTATATGAGCACAAGGAAATATTGACAAGCTATTTTTGATAGTTACCTGGAATCTGCTGGGGGTTCCACACTGCAGCCTTCTCCCAGCCTGGGGGAACACACTGAAATAGGGGCTGTGGGGAACTTTGGGGGCCCCTGAGAACAGAGGGCTTTGCTCCAGATCACAGCTGATGGCTCTGCCTTGGATCATTACATCTGTGCTGCTTGATGATCCTGTAGTTTGCCAGGAAAAAAAATCACCACCTGATTTGAAGGAGAGAAGGAGGTGGGGGTGGGGGGAAGAAAAAATCAGCCTGCCTTTAGTAAGTGTGGGTTGTGTGCTGATCAGGAGGGAGGTGATCCCAGCCTTGGGCTGCTGCCTCTGGAGATGCCCCAGGAGGGGCTCAGGTGGAAAGTCAAGGTGCTGTGGGTTCTGTGCTGCTCCTTTGCACAGGGATGAATTTTTCCTCTGCCACGAAAAGGGGCTACAATAACTGCTACAAACACATTTTTTATTCATCTTCTGGTCTTTTCATGCCTCATGGGTACTCCGTGGGGAGCCTCCGATGCTGTCTGTGCTGAGAAGTGGAAGGGTTTGTGCATATATTCAGTTAATTCTGAAATCTCAGATGTCACCTCCTCAGCCCATTTCCATAATTACTTATGTGGAACCAAATCATGCAGCCACGATGGAAAAAAAAAGCAGGAGGTTAAAAAAAATTCAATAAAATAGAAAATGTTGCATGTCCCTGCCTTCCCAAACTGTGAGCCTGGTCCTTTGCCTGTGGAAACCCCAGCAAAGATCTTAGTTCTGTGTCTTTCTAGGCTCATTCCAGAGGTCATGATTTCAACTTAGATAAGAATGTGTGTTTTCCACTATACTCTTATTAGTTCTGGTCTTCACAGCATCCTTAACTTCTTTGTTTGTAGCTCTGAGAATCTACTGACTCCACTCCAATCAGGTTATTTGATTTATGTGGGATTTTGGGTTTGTAGGATATGCTTTCCTGGGTTTTAATATTTAAATAGCCATTCTCAGCTCCCAGAAATCACCCCCTCCAGGTTCACTTTCCCTTTCATGAGGGCTGAACTCTGAAATCTCTTGTGATTTGTGGCTAATTTCCCATAAGCCCCATGACTAATCCCAGTCTTACCAGTGTGTTTATTAATTGGTGTCTGGTGGCAACTGCACAGCAGATACAAGATCTTCAAAGAACTTACTGGGCAGTGTCTGCTCCAGCCCCATCTCCTCTCTTTCATTTCAGGCTGTTTTGGGGTTTGTTTTCATTCAAGACGTGGTGATTAACCAAATTAGCATTTTTTTTTCATTGATGGGCTGAGTAGTACAGAGCAAGTGTCTTAATTTTGGCCTCTCTTTGAAGTCATTAATGTTACAGAAATTAATAATCATTTATGCATAAAATTGCCTTAATCAAGTTGCATTTCTTGCTGAGATGACTGACCAGATATCATTCTATCACCGTCATTGCACTATAAGGGCAAATGTTTGTATTTCCTTATCTCACCTAAACTTAGGAGTTTATAGTCTTGTTTTATTAAATATCTCACACACACATTTATAGTTTCCTCCAGCTCTGGTTTCCTTCACATCAAGCACTTCTCTGCAGGGAGTAAAAAAAAAACCCACTTCTAAGCCTGTAACGTTCATCTTTCTCTGACATGCCTGGTTGTGATATATTAATTATTTTTAAATAACATTCATTAAAACTGTGCTCGTTCCTTCAAGATTTTAAAATCAATGTCAGAGAAAATGAAAGCCTTTGTTTCAAATTCTCTTTCTGATTATCTCCCCTCTAATTGACTTTTGCTCCTTTCCAGTCAAGTTTTAATTTCCTCATGTGGATATATGAGGCTGTCTGTTTCTATTTTTCTTTCTTCTGTCTGGCTTTGCATTTCTGGCCTAATATCATCTAACTCAGGATAAATTTGCATTACATACTAAATACTGTGCAGGATGAAGATCATACGATGTGCCAGTGGAAAAGTCCCAGTCAGGGTGGGCTTTGCTCTCTGGGATGTGCTTGGTACTTCCCCAAAATTCAGCTGGGACAGAGGGAGCTCAAGATTCATTTACCAACTTTCCTATTTCACAGTTGTCAGCCCATACTTTGTGAAGTCTGAGGAGAGACAGACTCTCATTTCTGAGCAGTCTTTATGACAGACCGTTTTAATTTGATGTTATTTTCAAATTATATATAACATTCTATATGTTTTTAGCAGTTTCAGCTATAAAGCCCAGAGAAGTTCAGCTCCCTGTTGAAGAGGAGCACTTGGATGACAGTGTTTTGTTAACTGTGAAGATGCCAAGACATAGTTTAGGTATATTAAAACTGTCATGATTGCACTGACAGGGGTCTGATCACCCTTTGTCATTTAACAAACTCTCTCCCCAAATTTCGTCCTGCTTTTTCCTTTTTGTTAATAGTCTCATAGACAGTCTGAATTACTGCATGTTTTGATGGCAAAAATGAAGAAAACAAAAACTCCAAACAAAACCCCCAAACCAAAATCATGACATGCAAATAAATACATCATCAGTATACTATAAAAATCAGCTTCATAGGTACTAAACTTACCAGCTGTATTTTAATTATCTTAGTTATCAACATGCTTTGCATTTTTGTAAAGGAAGGAAAACAGAACCACCTGCAGAATTTTGCAGTGATGTCTTGGGTAAATCATCTTTCTTCAAAAAGAAGCTTGTACTTAGCACAGCATGTCCAGCTCATGGATATTAGATCACAGTAGCTGTCAGATCACTGCTAACCTGACCTAAACCACATCCCTCTAAATTTCATTAGCATGGAATATTAATAAAAAATAATCATCATCTTCATCCTTGAATGATTTGCGTTAGAACGGACCTTAAACCCATCTCGTTCCACCTGCCATGGGCAGGGGCCCCTTCCACCATCCCAGGTTGCTCCAAGCCCTGTCCAACCAGACCTTGAACACATCCATGGATGGGGAAGCCACAACTTCTCTGGGCAACCTGTACCTCATCACCCTCACAGTAAAGAATTTATTCATTATTATTATTGCTACTACTACTATTATTATTAATAATAATAATAGCCTGAAAGCAGACCTGGGGCACAGTTTGGTGGCAGAGCTGGCAGAGGTCTGACCTGGGCACTCAGATCCCTTTGCCATCTTCCCAGTCTCATCCCTCCTGGAATGCTGCATTGCAGCTCCTGTTACAGTATTTTCTCTACTGGAAGAAACCACTGTCGATGGAAAGGAACATTTAAAATAAATCCCTGCCACACCTGAAGGTGCAACAGGGAGGAAGATATTTGTAAGAATGCCAAGAACTTACCCTGTTGTTGTCAAGGCACAAGTAAAGGGAGAGGAAAGGCTGTGGCAGAAGGGATGAAATCCTCCTTGTTGGCAAATATTGGCTGCAACAAGTGCAGTTGCAGGGTGCAGCTCCTCCAAGGCACGTTCCTTTAATGCTCTCCTCGACATGGGAAGGAGCTATTGTGTTCTACAATACATCAAGTATATGTTTGCCTGAAGACTTTATTAACTTATTAAATCAGAAAGATGAAATAGCCACTTTGTTCTATTGAATTTAAAACAATAAAACTAAATAATAAAATTGTGGCCTCATAATGTAGTCTCGTGGTAGATAAGAAAGTCTTTTATTCAATATTAGAATTCCTTTCAGTGGTACTGTAGTTTTGTTTACATTCATATGTTTAAGTAGGGACACTGCATAAGGGTCTATATGTTTGACATTTTGTGCCATATAATGAAATGTGAAAAACTTTAGCTGGTGCAAGTAATAGGGGTGTGAATAGGTTTAGAAATAGACATTTATTAAAAAAAAAAAATAAAAATAAAAGGAATCACTCAAACACTCCAACCAAAACTGCATGTATCATATAGGGAGGTGAGAAGGACAACACAGTTCCTGAGGATAATTTCCATATCAGGCCAATGTTGTGCCTGTTGAGGAAACGTAAATTTATTAGTGGAGAGGTTAATAAATGTAATGCAGTAAAGAGTAGTCTATTGAGCAGGTCAGCACAAAGTGCTGTTGAAAATAGAATTTAAAGAGTGGGATGTCAGTAGGAGTGATGCCTTGAACCTCCCTCATCATTCTCCTTGGCCGACCTCCTGTTAAAGCCACCCCTGGTGGGGCTGATGTGGCTCTGGGTGTCTCTCACGATGGGAAGGACTTGCTCAGCCTTTCAGGTGCAGCTCTGAGCTCACACTTATGGATTGGAAATATGGAGGAACTTGTCAAGGTTTTAATTTTAAAGTGTGAGAGTGTTTGTAACTCTCAGCTCTGTGACAGATTTAGAATAGCAATTTTTTGAACTGGCAAAAGCTTTTTAGATCACAATCGGTAGCAGCATCAGTTTTAAATAGTTGAGTGTCTTCTGTCAATTTGTGAAACAACTGTTATGTTATTTGAAATATTTCTGTGCTATTTGAGCTGTTAATTTTTGCATTTGATATGAATGTCTTAAAATAGATGTACTTTCTTTTCTAGATTATTTTAATAAACATTTCTACTGAAAAATGGAAGAGATAGAGAAACAGAGTAGTCATGGTACAGATTATATCTCCATTTCCTGTACTCAGCTGCTAAAGATCTAAATAATTCTTTGATTCCATCATACTATTTTTTGAGCTTAAAGCAGCTCTCTGTTCTTGATAATCACAGTGATGTACAGCAAACCCTAAAAGATTCAGGATCAGTTTTTAGCCAGAATCTGTTGGTTTTTTGAAGGTACAATTCCAGCTTTTACATCTCTGCTCGTGCTTTACTTAATCCTTCTGGTTTTCTGCCTGTGCATGTAGAGGGGACTGGAGTGGGTACAAATATCCCCAAGTTCAAAATTCCTTTTAAGACTATGGAAACACAGGTGCATTGTGGCTTTAGTTTTTCCAATAAATTTATTTTTTGATCATTTTAATACTGTGTTTGGTGCAATGAATTTTAATAAAGGCTGCAGGAGCCAAGGCTCCCTGTATACACTCCCTGTGTGCTGTAAAACCTGCACATGAGCCTTCTGCAGAGTTTATGGAAATATGACTTTGGGCATGAGATACTAAAATAGCTGGTTGTTGACATCCTTGCATTATTTTACTTTACACAGCCAGGAGCTGGGTCTGCCAGCACAAGCTCTGGGATGGATTTTTCTACCAGTACAGGGCTAATCAAAATACAGAATACAGAATAGTGAAAAGGTCACCATGGCAAACAGCTGGATTGTATTTCATGAATACATGAAGCATTTCATTTCCAATGTCTCGTTACAAAGACAGAGATTTTAATGAAACTGGAAAATGGCAGGAAGCTGGACTTTTAATCTGGCTCTGCGTTGCAGAGCAAACAGGCAGTTGCAAAGTCAGGTTGCCATTCCACATTGAGATCTTTCAGGGCACGTCAGGTCTTGTCAGAGCAGGCCACAATTTTGTCCAAGTACCCAGAAATGTGGTTAATTTCTTCCTGTTTTATTTAAGTAAAATAATCAACACCTTCTCCATGTAGTAGTTATCTCCTTGTTGGTGATGTTCAAAATGCAAGATGCTCTCAGGAGCCCCATTCCATACAGGGGGTTCCCTGTGTGCCTGGGTTTCAGTGGGGTGGTGACGGGTCTGTAATAGAAGAGCTGGATGGAAAACTGGATGCTCTTTACAGCTTCAGAACTCTGAGTTTTGTCACATTTTCAGTCATGTGCAATGTGCTTTCTGGGTTTTATGAGCACATTAAGAAATAAGATGGGCTTGATGATTGAAATTAAATGCCTTAAAGGGTAGATGTTTTAATTTGGGCTGTGTTTTTGCTCTAGACAACATTATATATATAAAAATTTCTTACTAGGATCTTACCATGTCCTGTAGCCAGCCCCGGGTTAACAGGACAGTGAGCTGGATTGATGGTCACCCTTCTGCTGCTCTTTCCTGAGAGAAGTTCCCTGCTGTGCCCAAAACATTGGGTTAAAATTGCTTATAGGAAGAATTTTGTGGGTAAAGGGTTCTGGTGTGGAGCAAAATAGCACCATACTGCACCTGTAATTTGGCTTGTCTTCCCTAAGAATTGGTAGAGACGTGATGATATGCCACACCTGCATTCAGAAACTAACCCCCCCCTCCCCCAAAAAAACATAATAAGAGTAAATATGTTCTGGTTTATTGCATTATTTAAGCTTTGGGTCATAGACTTGTGAGTAGAAGGAAATCTGGTGAGGATGAGTGTTAGGTCTCTGCTAGTCCATTTGAAAATACAAATCTAGAGTACACAGGTTCATCACAGGATTCAGCTGCTGTGGAAGGGGAAGACAACATTTGTCACTGTCTGTCTGTCAGGTGTTTAATTGGGTACTTTGCAGGTGAATAGGGATTTTTTTGAGTAGTGATTTAACATTTTATGTACCTCTGAGAACCAACCCCCCACCCCTCTTTAATTATGTAAGAAGCTTGATTTTGTTTTGAATAGTTCTGATTAGGAGTTCAGTAGCACCTATAGATTATTCATGAATCAGCCTTTCCCTTCTGATGGAGAGAAAATTGTGCCACCACTGTAAATCTTCCAGCAAATATTTCACATTTCCAGCCCTACTGGGACAAATGAAAGACACCAATATTTATGTCCTGTGTAAGTCAGAAAGCAGCTGTGTTGCTGGGGCTGAATCAGGAGCAAGGCCTAAAAGTGTTAATTTAGAAGCCAGAGAGACCTTCCTCCACAGAAGATTCTGCCACTTACCTATGTCGAAACACGTAGACACTGACAGCTTGTTCTGCTCTTGATGCCAAAAAGCAAGAAATAAATGAACTGCCCAGAGACAATTTGGTCTTTAAGCAGCAAAGGTGTTTATGGCAACGCTGGGGAGAGAGGCAGCTCCACTGTACAAACCACTTCAAAGTTTCAGCGAGAAACCAAGTAATTTATCCAGTTGACATTCAAGATTACAACATCTTAACATACATATTCATGGTGTTGTGATAGCTAATTATCATATTCATAGGAGGTGGAGTTTGGGTGGAGCTTGGGGCAGAGCCTTCCAGGATCTTCTCTTGGCACAGTTTTGGGTGGTCTGTCCACCCTTCAGCCTCTTCAGGGCTCCTTTTCTCCTCTTTCTCATTTGTGACCTCTCCACTTTTCTTTGTTAAGTGACCTAGCTAGTCAAGCTTGCAAAACTCCTTGACTCAAGGCCTTCCTACCTTATTCAAATGTCCTGATTTATGACCACTGGGTTTATCCTATAGCCCTCCTAGGAATCTTCTAAGGTTTTGAGAAGCACAGGACAAGTTCTCCATCAGGTATCAGGCAGAACAGGCATTAAGCAATTTTCTAACAGAGCAAGGTACCTTTACTAATTCAGTTAACTCTTTAAGGCCTTGCTCTTGCTTCATTCTGCTGACTGGACCTGAGGAGGAGGATACCAACCTACATTCTGACCCACCTATTGGCCATAACTATAGCTAAGGTAGGCATTTGGGGGTGCCATGAGCCAGAGTTCTGCACAGCTCAGCAAGTGAGTGAGCTAACAAAGAAAGGGAAAAAGTTTAGTTAAGAAGATGAGAAGATGACTCCTAGGATGAGGCTGAAGGCTGGGAAGGCCTCCTTAAAGTTGTGCCAAAAGAAGATTCTGGAAGGCTCCACCCCAACCCCTGCCTGAACTCCACCTCCTATGAATATGATAATCAGATGATGAAACTGCATGAATATGTATGTTAAAATGTTGCAATCTTGAATGTAAATTGTATAAATTACCTGGTTTCTCACTGAAGCTCTGAAGTGAGCCTGTGCAGTGGAACTGCCTCTCTCCCCAATGTTGCAATAAACACCTTTGCTGCTTAAAGACCAAATTGTCTCTGGGTACTTCATTTATTTTGTGCTTTTTGGCATCAGGGCAGATGGGGCAGTGACGTGAGCTCCATGCTGTTTATCGTGCCCCAGGGATCCAGCTCGGGAGGGATCATCTCCAAGAAAGCTGAGCATTTCAGCACAGCCAGGGCAGGGAGGTGTGCTGGAGTCATGGAACCACAGGTACATAACAGCACACGGTTCAACTTGAGTGTTCCAGGTCTGGAGCTGGCAGGATTCCCATCCCCAAGCTGCTTTCCACTGCTTCAGGGAGATCCCAGGGGTATTCACATGATCAGGATAAATTTAGCTGCTGTGGAAGCCCCCCAAAGGGTCCCCACTAGTTTTGAACACTGAGAATCCCTGGCCCTTTAAAAACAAATAAAGCCCAAAGAAGCTGTGTTGCAGTTCATTCTGTCTGCAGAGTTCCCTGTGTGTTTTTTGTCTGGCTATGGCTCTTCTGGGGACTGTAATGGTGTGAGGGCAGCATTGTTTGGTTTTATTTTGCTGTTGTAAACTCTGGAGTAGTTATTTCTGTGCTGACATTTGGAGCAGAGATAAAGCAGGTGTGCTAATGTAGGTAGGATTATGCTTTGAATAATGAAGACAGGCTGGTGTATTGAAATTTGTCTCTTTGTGAGATTTGATGAGCCAAAACAGTCCAAGGATGCTTGGTGAGGCTTTTTGTAGAGAAGGGCTGGTCACTGTGAAGCTGATTAAAGACTAAGAGAAGCATCTATTTAGTGTGAGATGGATGTGGGCTTTTATTGTTCAAAATGTATTTTTTTTTTCATGGCTTTCCTGTGCAGTTACGAGTTTTTTCTGACATTCATGATTTTTGAGCATTGTACTGAGGGACGGGCTGTTGGAGTAAAGAGGTTTTCCATTTCAAATTGTGCTTCCTCTCTCCCTGTCCTCCCCCCAGATTTTTCTGGTTGTCCTGATCTCCACCAAAAAAAGAAAAAAAACAGTCTTGAAAATGTGGCCCAAGCCCAGCTGTAAATTAAAAACTGGACCCATAATGGAAAAAAAAACACAATTAAGGAAACAAACAAATAAATAATAAAGAATCCCAAACCCAACCTCCTACTAAGGAAACACGCCCCTCCCCCCCGCAACAACAAAACAACTAAGGAAAAAAAGGGAAACCAACCCAAACCAACCTACCCACCCCAGGTTTCTGGAGATTCCACTGTAACAATTTTCTGGTTGCGGTTTTTTGATACAATTTACTGAATGTGGCTGAAAAATAATAATGGAATAACATTCTTATTTTGCTTTGAAGATATCCACTTATTTCACTACTTTTTCTTCAAGTGAGTGGCCTTTTGAGGAATTATTGCTCATTTTCTAAGCTGAGGTTTGTTGTGTTGTTCTGCTTTCCCATCCCTTGGGTCTGACCAGTTCCCTTGATATTTCGCTAATGAACCTGTTTTCTTCAAATACTAATCCAAGGACTAAGCTGATATGGGGGGAAATGAGTGTTTGCTTTTCCTGCTCTGCTGTTAAAATGTGTGTATTTGCATGTGCAGGTGTTGTGGTATGAGTGGCTGCACGTGGTGTCTTCCCCTCATGCACCAACACAGACCTTTATTTTCTCATTATCTATCTTATCCAGGTTACTTATTTAATATGTTCATTACCAGAATTTAGCAATTCATATTGAAAAAGAGAGAGGTTTGAGGAGGAGGGAGAAAACATACATTTATACTGAAATTATTAACCTATTACTTCATGAGTGGATCTTTGTAGGGATTTGGACTAAACATATATATGGATAGGAAATGAGGAAAAAGTCAGCACCATTGAGTACTTTTGATGCTAGAAGATGGTAGAAGAATTTTGTCAAGTTTCTTTAAAGTTTCAGGTGACATTTTAAAAAAGGCTTTTGAATTTAATACAAACAAGAAACCTGTCACTGTGAAAATGGATATGAATTGCATTAAATAGATGTGTTTCTTAAATAGAATGAATTATGCTTCTTAAATAGCATTAAGTATTCTTTTTCATTATGCCAACACCAAATTCTGTAACTCCCTTTAATTTTAATAGATGTTTTTTGGCTAGGAAGTGCAGATCTGCACTGTGGAATATTAGAACAGATGCACTATTGCCTTGATCCTGCCTGCTGCCTTGTGTGGGTTGAGTTAAAATTGTCTCTGTTCAGAGATTTTGATGTTCCCTTAATATATTAATTTGTAGGTTTGAGGTCTAAGATTGTTCATCTTCAGCTATACTGCAGGCTGTTGTTTACTTCCTTTGGTGCTAAAGAGTAACCGTGCAAGTATAATGAATGCATTGATTAATCATTTCAGTGCAAATCATTTATATTCCAAATTAAGTGGCTAGAGAAAGAGCTGAGAAGAAGTTTTTTTAAATTCTTCTTGCCAGAGTCTGACCCATCGATCCTACAAAAGCGCCCAGCACCTCCTTCCTCCTGCCCACTTCCTGAGCAGGGAAGTCAAACCTCCCTAATAAAAGCAGCAACAGCCTCCAGATACAAAGGTACATGTTGAGGAAATTTAGTCCAGTACAATGTCTCTGAAACAGAAGAGCTTAGGGTAAGAGAAAGACAAAAAGTTTTTCCTCCCTCTCTTTGTTTCCATTTTGGAGACAGCCCACACAGAAAGCCTGTCACCTCAGGATGGTACCAGCTTCCAGGAGGTCTGAAGGCTCAATAAAAGTGTTCCCCTGCCAACTGGACAAGTATTTGTGTGTTCAGCATTACAGCCCAGAGCCAATTAGGCAAGGCTTTCACCTGCAGATTGAGTCTCCAAGTGATCTCTGAAGCCCTTTCAGATTCTCCTGGTACACTCTGTTCCTAAAACTGGTAGTAATGAGCACTTGCCTAGTGCTTTGCAGGGGAAATGAGTGACACGAGGTGCACTCCAACCAGGGAAGTTGAGGCACAGAAGGGAAGAGTGGCTGTTAAAAGAGCTAGTAGTGAGACCCAGATCTCTTGACTCGCTGCCCTGGGCTCTTTTGGAGCGCTGACAGGCAGGTAGACTCTAAACCAGTAGTAGATCCACAAAGTCTTCTCAAGTCTTTTACATCAGCACTCAGTGTGAGGGATATCACAACCTCTGGCCTGTTTGTGTGGCACTGCTAAGTCTCCGTGCATAATAAAGACAGATGAGACAGTGGCTTCCTTAGAAAACACTATTTCACCCAACCAAATGTTTCTCTACAATAGCAAAGAGCAGGATTTATTTCTGCCAAAATCTTTACAACCAAATGGGCAAAATTTATCTGTAGCCTGACAGCCAATATGCATTTTACTCAGGTTCTCTGCTAAACTATTAAAATTAATCAGGTGGCAAACTTTCATTATTCCAGCTCTAATAAACAAGGAATCCAGGCTCCTAGCACTGGCAGCATCAGTAAATAGAGCAGTACAATAAAGAGGATGAGGAAAGTCTCCAAAAGATAGTCAAATCAAATTAAACTTAATGTACAACCAAACTATTTATTTTTGTTTTGAATCTTTCATACAAAAGTATCACAACCAATTATATGCTGTGTAATAAAGTGAAATATCAGCAGCTTGGGGGGGAGACTTTGCTGTGTACCCCTTCGGCAGTTCCATCAGTGTTGATGGTGTTGTGGGAATCAGCATCTATAGGTGAATTAAAAGGAAGTTGGGCTGAGAGAACTTGCTTTTCTTATTAGAGAAGACTGAGTCCATTTTAGCCTGGGATTAAACTGTGGCTTGACATAAGGTGTGGGAAGAGTCAGGAAAATGCAAGGAAAACTCAGCAGGCATTGGTAAGAAATGCATCCAGGGCATTGGTTACAAATCATGGCATTAAGGCATGGTGGTCACAAGCTTCTGTCACACAGACGTGGCGTAGTGAGGATAGAAGAGCCGAAACTGTGGCAGCTGGGAGCTGACAGGACCAAATAATTTGCAGTATGAGCTGCACATAACTTAATAGTAGTGAACTAATCAGCTGCTGGAGCCCTAATTAGTTTAGCAGTAGTGAGTGGAATAGAATGGACCAGGGAGCATGAAGTTACTGAGAGACCTTGATGTTGTGTTTGCTTTAAATGCCTGAAAATTTATGGAAGCTGCTCTGAGAAACACAACTGCCTCTCCAGAGCAAGAGGAAAAGCAGGTTGCAGTTTCCAAAGGAGCACGGGAAGGTGAACAGCAATTCTGTTGGGATTTGGACACGGAACTTTCTCAGGCTTCTCTGAAATTTCCACAGGAAAACCTCCTCAGGTTTGTGGGATCCCTGAGTTTACCCAAGAAAGTAAATGTCCTGAGGAGATGCTCCAAAGCAAAAGCTGCTTGTGTGCACAGACAGGCTGTGCAGCTCTTTGTAGGCAGCACCCAAGGGGCTGGGTCATTACTGTGCTGCCCGGTGCTCAGACAGGGGACATCAGGAAACTGGGGTTTATTTCTGTGCCTGAGCCTGGCAATCCTTTTTCCAAAGGTTGTAGACTGAGCAGCAATGTCTTTGTTTCTGGCACACCCATAAGGAAGCTCATCTGTGTGTGTGTGAGCAGCAGCCAATACCCACAGGGTGGGCTGGGGCAGCCCTGGCACCGAACCAGGAGAGCTGCCACAGCACTGGATCACTAAACTGGGACTAGGCTCAACAGCTGCAAAGTCTTTGTGGCTGGCACTTGGGGAATATCAGCTTGCTGCAGATGAGGGCTCTCACCTGGCAAATTCAATCCCACTTTTAAACTGATGCTCCCTGAAAGCCTGGCTCTGGCTGTGGCACAGATCCCAGCGCTGCGAGCAGGAGGTGCTGCTTGTGCAGACTGCCTTGGAAGGAGCACAGAAACTGCTTTACTGTGTATTTAATGACTGATGTGTTGGCAGGACACGTTTTTGCTGTTTCTCTCAGCACATACATATTTATGTGATTATGTTCCTCCCTTAACCTGTGTTCACTGGAGGTGATGATTACTCACCTTGTCATTCCTTGTTTTCCCTCTGCCCAGGGTATGTTCTCATCCTAGAAATCTGTGCAGTCTGTTTCTGGGAGCAGCAAATGTTTGCCCAGCAATGCAGAACCTTCTCCAAAACAAACTGAGAATTTAATAAAATAGAAATATGTATTATTTTGTGTATGGGACTGGTAGCCAGGACTTTCAGAAATGTTGAATCAGAATTTTCCCTCCCCTTCTTCTTCTTTAAAAAAAAGGTAAATAAAAGTCTAAAGGTACACTCTAGTGTGAGGATTAGCATCTCAATGTAGTTCTCTGGACCTCAGCAGGCAAATAATCAAGATCTACTCCCTTTCTGTGGCTGTGTGCTAACTAAGGCAAAGAATTGAGCTCATAAATTAAACAGAGCTGGAACTCCTTTACCCGAGCCTATTATTGCTGCTCTTTTAAAGTCTAAGCACGGTGGAAATTTCTGTGTTCATAGGGTTCATCTCAGGGGTTGATGTTGATATTCTGTCACATTCCAAAATCCTTTCTGCTTGTTACGCATTCAGGTGAGGAGGGAACCTTTGGGTTTAATGCAAGGCTGCCCATAGTGTGTGCCCACTGCATCCCAAATATGATCATTTCACAATTCAATTATCTTATGATGTGTCTTGATTCTGTTACATGGAAACAGAAGATGGAAGGTAAATGCAAAGGGGTTATGATATGGGTGAGCCTTATGGAGGTTTTGAAGGCCTACTCAATAACTCAGGGAGGAGTTTGGCAGTGGGGTGTTTTGTTTGTGTTTATTTATTTGATTTTCCCCCCTAAATACAGACTAGATCTTTTCTATTGATTACAAAGGAGACTCTGACAAATGGAATGAAGAATGAGCGAGTCATAAAGTGACGAAGTAGGTGATTTTAGTTTGGTTTGGTTTTGGACATTAAACAAATGGAATACCTCATATTAAAAGATTGTCATTTGCAAACTGTACATGGTAGAAAAGATTGAATTTGATCTTGCACGACCTCCTGAGCTCACCAGCAGCACAGGGCGACCCTCAGCTCATGTCAGTGGCTTGGGAGGCACTTTGTGTGCATGCAGGGAAACCCATCAGTCTCTGGGCATTTTGTGCCTGAGCTTCTGGACAGAAAGTTTTGTGAACTTGCCTTGTGGTGTAGACAAAGGAAGAAGTACCCTATTAAAACTTTATGAGCCTTAAAGAATGTTTTTCTGAGAGGATATAGTATCTGGAGAACTGTGAGTGGCTTCAGGGAGAGGGAAAGTGTTTGAGCTTCCCCTTGAACTGAAACGGTGAGATTTGAGCTGGCAGTGGAGAGCTTGTATGCACAGACACATCACAAACATTCTGCATGAAGAGGGAGGGAGTTGGGGTCTTTGACTAAATACATTTTTCAGTTGCTGCAATGAAAAAAAAAAGTGAAGAAATATGATGTCTAAAGGATTCAGTATTAAGCTGTTCAGGCAGTAAAATTTCAGACATCAGTTTAATCAGACAAATCAGAAGGAATATGCAGGTCTGGAATCAAGTAATACATGATTTCTTAGGAGACGTAGGCAGATTGGAAGTGGAATTGGTTTTTTGGAACACTTTTTTTGGATGTGACTTTTTTCCTGATCCAGAAGGAGCTATAACTATCCCAGAGCTGCCTTGAGAAGGAGGCTCTCCCTCAGATCAAACCATATGAAGTTGGTCCCCAGGTGCAAGGGAATATACCTTTGGTTGGCTGCCAGGTGGCAAGTCCTGAATGAGTCTGTGTCATCTGTGCCAGTTCTGCTGCCTGGAGTCCTGAGCAGGGCTCTGGTCCAGGCACTGAGATGGAATTTGCCTGTAGAAAAAGAATCTGATACATGAGAACAGTCACACATCCAACCCTGGGCAACAGCCTTGTCAGATCTCATAACTGAGGCAGCTTGAGGTTTGCATGAGAGTCTGGGAGAGGGAGCTGGTGGAGGGGGAGGAAGGGAGGCAGATGGTTCAGCTTTGAATTAGTAGAGCCCCTCTCAGAGGATGCCACATGAGGCACCAGCTCTGGGGTGGGTCTCACCACAGTTTCTGCAGCTGTTTGACTGTGGCATAGCTGCACACTGGGAGGGTTTTCCATATTTGGGTTGTTGGACCGTGACTTGGGAGAAATAACTTGGATTCTTGGCTTTCCCATGGGCTTCCTGGGTGAGCAGGCAGCTCTGTGTGTTGCTGATGCACTCTGTGCCTCAGCTGTGAGGGGTAGAGCCAAATTTGTGCTGCTCAGTTGAAGAGCTGTGTCATCTTGAAACACAAGTTTACTTGTGATTCCTCCTCCTTCTGTGGGAATCTCAGTGACCAGCCCAGAAGTGTCACTATGGTGCTATCAAAGATGCCAACCAAGAATGAAGCCCAAATATACTAGGAACAATAGAAAGGAGAATAAAACTCTCTGTTCCCCATGGTGTTCATTATTTTAAGGTGTTTATCTAAAGCAGAAAGCTGTTCTGATATCAGATAAGGTGTGGATAAACCCACATAAACCTGTATAGCCTCATGGGGCTCCTCTGACACCAGATTAAAAGCAACTTCATTTTGGTTGTATTTTTTAGTTTGTTTTCAACAGCTACTCTTCTTTTGTAGGGTTAATAGCAAAGAAACGTTTTAGATGATTCTCTTCATCCCCTAAATTTCAGTGTGTTGTGCAGCTGCTTTCTCTTTGTATAGGTGTGTATATACATAAATATGCTCTGCATCCTTGCAGAGCTGGCTGTGTTTTGTGAACAAAATGATTCCACAGAACATACTCTGAAGAACCTGAGATCCTGAGAATGACGCCTGCTCTGTAAATGGGTGGTCAGTTGCTGCAGTGGGTTTTTGTGATGTGTGGGAAGGAGAAGGTGAATCTCTGTCTTGTACTGGAAGGTGGGGAATGGCAGAATGTGGGTAGTACTGAAATAGCTCCCAGGGGTGAGGGGGGATGTGTCCTCCAGTGGTGCAGCATCAGCTCCAGTCAAGAGTTACTCCAGCTAAAGATCTGCCCCAGAAGGGATTCTTATGCCATGATTGATGTAGAAACTGTTTGCTGAACCCATTCTGCACATGTTCATCTTTATGATCAGTGGTTTGAGCTCCATCTATATTTTAATACACTTATGATATGATTAAAAATATGAATTTAATGAATAGGGAGAAATTACTTTCTTACTTTGTTAGCATAAGGACATTATGTCTGACCTAGTTCTGCATATATTAGCAAGGCAATAGGTAGGGAGGAGTGTAAAGCAGCAGCTGATTGTTAATACACTGTGAACTGCTTATGGGGTGAGAGCCATTCGTTCCAGTGATTATTTTCCTGTTTACATATTCAGTTGCATCTGTTTCTAAACACAATTCACAAACTGACTTAATTGTTTCTAAGCCTGTAACTGTAAGGGGGATATTTTCAAAAGCAAACATTTGACTTAAATCAGTACATTAAATGGACCAATTTTAATTAACTCAGGAATACTCGCCCTTATTTATTGTGATTTAATTTTCCCCCTTACCTAGCTCTTAAGAGCAGAAGCTTATGGGTTCCCTATGGTCTTCTTTTACTGTAGGGAAGATTTTTGCTGAAATTTAAACAGACAAAGCCTTGAGGGTATTGCAAAATTTCCTGCCAAAATTTTACTATTTCCAAGAATTAATGGAAACACCTATTCCAGTGATCTGTGATCTGCTATTCACTGTGACTTTAATCCCTCAGCAAGTTGATTCAGATTTTCAGGAGTCTGGGAAATTGTGTTCAAGATACTTCTACAGTACTTGTTTAATTTCACAGAGCAAATATATTCAAATAAACCATTAGCACAATTAAGGGAGCTTTATTTCTCTCTCTGAGAAATAGCTAAAGAACCTAATCCTGAGGGAAGGGAAATTCTCCCACTGACTTATGTTGCTTCCAGGTAGCAAAGACACAGGGACATCTGACATTGAGACAGCAAAAAAGTGAATGATTCAGGAGGCTGGAATATAAATAATTCTCAAATTCCATCAAGTAGACAACTTGAGCTATTTAATAAAGCACCAGGGAAGACTTGGGTTTATGACAGTCCTGAGGGAGGAGATCAGAAGAAAATAGTGGCATCTGTGTGGTTCCACTGGGCAAATTCTTGGAGTTTCATTAATGGAGCATTAATGAGCAGAGGACATATTGCCATGGCTGCTCTGTGTGTCTGCAACCTGCACCTCAGCAGTTGATGATGAACCTGATCTCGCTCCTCCTGCAGTCAATGCCACTGGAACCATCAATTATTTCTTACACTTCTCATATATAAAATATCCCTGGACTTCATACAACAGTTAAGGGCTTATGAAGTATCTTGGGCTGACAGCCCTGGAGACCGAAATTCTGTTTATTCCTGGAGTAGGCTGAGTTTAACTGAGAGTACTTTTGGCACTGCATCTCCACTCTCTTGTCCCTGGACCCTCTCTAGGGCAATAAGGCACCTGACCAGCAATTTCCTTCCACTGATGGCACCCCCAGAAGTGCTCAGGCACAGACATCTTCTATTTACTGAGCGTTGCTATTTTTCCTGAGCTGCAAACAAGCACAGGTATAAATGACTGTCTAAATTTCATTTATCACTAAATGTGTTCTACTTATCAGCAAGAAAAATGCAGTATTTTTGTTCGTATTTCAACCTGTTTGGAGGAATTTTCTCTACCAGGCCAAGTCTTACTGCACAAAAAGTTGAATTTTAAAGACCCAGGTTTGCAGACCACTGAAGTGCCCTCAGATGTTAATGAGTTTTAGTCATGACCAGCCAAGGGCTCTTTGGAAGCAACGACCTCTGGGTGGAAGGTTCAATATCCTCTCCCCAAACCTCTGAGGCCTCCAGTCATGTTGATGGATTTCATTTCATGTTGCCTAGATATTAACTCTGTATACTAGAGAAGAAAAACATGAGGCATAATCTGAGAGGCAAGAGAAGTATTTTAAAAACCCAGGGAAATATTAATAATTTTTATTAGTATTTCTAAATAATGATAGTACTTCTGTAAAGCTGCAAAAGAGGCAAAACATTAAAAATCACAGACATTTTAAATTGAGATGATATCCTTGGGGAAATCAACAGGGATTTATTGCTATGTGTTTAACTTGTACTGTTTCATATGAGGTTATCGGTACAAACAAAACTTTAAGCTAGACACAGTATGCCTCAGCCCCCCAAAATCATTCATCCTCTGCTAATTTGCCCTATGACATAGAGCAAAATGTATGGAAATTTTTAATGAGATTAAAATTGTATTAAGGAAAAAATTCACCTGGGGCTTCATGATCTGCAAGAAACGCAATTGAAGCTGTGACATTCACTTGGAAACAAGGAAATGTAACTCATTTAAAGGACAGAATTTGTTAAGCATCAATTGGATTGATACATCTCACCTATGCATATAATCATCTTGTTTAAGTCTTCTGCTGATCACAGTACTGATTGGTGGCGCTTTAAGGACGTGGAAGGGATCTATTTCTACACAATACATCCAAAGAGTGGGATTTTTTGGGGGGTTAATACCAGGCATTGCCATTTCTAACAGGATCACATGCCAGCACTTCCTCCCAGGGCAGTCTGATCCAAGAGGATGCATCTCCCCCAAATATCCATCTCACATGGAGCTGCAGCTCAGCACCTGGCACTGCAAGTTCCTTATTTTTATGAACACTTTGGGGGGTATTACATGAACAAGACCTATAAATAAGCCACCTTCTCCTACAACCCTCCAAATGTAGTGAATAAATGACACCTCTTTCTACAACTTGAGCCTACAAGGAATAAGATCCTACTGCCAGTCTTGGGTAGTGACGTGGACTGGTGTTTGTGGGGTGCCGACAGGCCACGACAAAGGCCATCACACCTGCTGTCTCCAGATTCCCACTGCCCTGAGTGGGACTCTCAAGAGCTCAGACTTGAGCCTAAGGCTTGTGGTCTAAGAGCAATGTGTCTGCTAATGGTAATTGCTGATAAACACCTGGTGAAAAGCAGCCCTGACACTGCTGGGGGATTGGGGGCAGAGAGTGGGGGCTGTGTGCAATTCCTTCACTCCTGCTAATAGTATTAGTCCTTGCCCTGTGTGTTTTACCTGTGTACTTCTGATGCAAATGCCACGGAATAATTTTGGGCACAGGGAAATGAGCTGATTACTCCAAGTCCTTTGATAGAAACAGGATCTTGTTCTCCAGCTTCTAAACTCCTGTGCAGCCCTGAGGGAAACCTGGGATTTCATTGCTTCCTGTAGGAGCTTTTGTAGAATCAAACTAAAACATTTCATGACAATATAAGCTTTTTTGTAGTGATTTTGTCTAGCTTAGAAAGGAGAACTTTCTTCCATTTTAATTTATGCATATATATATATGTATGTACACATATATATGCATATATATAAAAATTGTGTTTTTCCAGGCTTTTTTTTTTACTGAGCCATATTTGATTCTAAGTTGTTTAAACCAATAAATAGTTCATTATGAATATAGTTGTTCTGTAAGTTGTATTTAATGTAGGTTCAATGTGACAGCAGGGCTAAAATGTCAAGCAATTAAATTATTCTTAATAGAAGTCCTCTGGCTTCACAGACTTTGTGGATGACAGTGCCTTGAAGAGGAGTTTATTCCTGCACAAATTCAGGGGGATAGAAATGTTATTTCATTGCTGATTTAGCCATATGTAGCTTATTTTGTGCTCTACCATCGTACTTGCAAAGTTTGCTGTCAGTGTCCTCTCTGGTTCCAATTGTTTGCCACTGAAAGTCATGTATTGCAGAAAACCCGAGTATTTTCCCATTATCAGGTGTATATTTCCATTTTACTTGTGGGGCTGTCACAGAGACAATGATCAGCTCCAATGTGTGCTCCTCCCTTCACTCTGTCAGGCTCCACATTAGAGCCAAGACCTCAGACACAAGAGAGCCAGTGGAATTTGGCTAAATTTGGGGATGGGAAAGCAAAAGGATGAAAGAGGAACAAGCATTTCTCTCAAACTGTGAAAAAAGCTTTGTCCCAGCTCTCTGAGAGCTCAGCAGCAGAGACATGGCAGGGTGAAGAGAAGTAAGGGACAACCTGTGGTTTCAAGCCATGAATGTCCACGGACTCTGGAGAAAAGAGCAGGTGGGAATTGTGGCCACAGCTGACACTGCAGTCCCTGGGAGAGGTCCTGGGAATCTCGATTCAGATTTGAGTAAAGGCTGGGATGGGCTCCACAGTGTTTATTTTCAACATGAATAGTTAGTGGACCAAACTGCTGTTGAGTGGGTGCAGGATTGAAAGCACTTGGATTTACACAAAGAACCAAAGCTTAGTGCCCAGGGAGAGGGAAAATCAGCTTACAGTAATGAGCAGAGTCAGCTGGGTGGGACTCTCAGCTGGGAAGTCTGTGTCTCTGCTGCTGTCCAAATTGAGGGTGGTGGGGGACCTTTTAAAACCAGTCTATTTGCTCTTGCATGCACTGTAAGGGGAACTTCTTCCTAGTTCCTGGAAAAACATAATACATTTAGTGATTTTCTCTTTTGTGGCATTATTATACATATTTTATGATGTCTGTACAATGCTTCCCTACCTAGTTTTTCCTCTGTCTTTGGGCAATTAATCTTTTTTATCCCTGGTTGTAAATTAAGTTGTTTCTTTGGGCTCTTATTTTGTCAAAGGGATATTCTGACACACTGCTGAGCTGAGTGAGATTATCCCAATTACATTTGACTGATAATAGTTGGATTCTGGCGCCTTCCTTGTGAATATCTGCATGGGATGAAATGCTGCCTTTCATTTCTGTGTGATCTTACTTCACTTATAAGCAATTTGCATACAAATTATGAACTCCAAAGCAAGAGGTTAATTATAAAAATTGGTGACCTTTGATCAGTACCTTAATCCCTCAGAATAGGAATGGTCAGTGCTCATGTGGGGTTCTAGCAACCTGTGCTCTCCTACTCACCCTGCATTTAGGAATGGCCTGTGGGAATTTCCTCAAATTCTGTGCCTCAGAAGGCACATTTCTGTAAGGAAAGGGTGTGGGTGAACCTTCTTTTTCTTCCTTATCCATAGGAAGGTTCACTTTCCTATATCCTTCCTCTTCTTTATCTTCTATCCTCTCTTTTGTAGAGGATTTGTGACAATAAACACAATCACAGTCTGTGACACCAAAGGTGCTAAAGATCTACAGGAACAATTTTCCTGGTTAAGTTTGGACACTCCTAAGGCTGATCCAGGTCACTGCAAGGATTCACCACTCCTGCAGACAGACCTGTAGTGCCAGATCCCAGCAGGAGAAGAAGCCTTTCCAGAGGGTGACAGAGAATTCATAGGAGCCCTAGAGTAGGGCGGATGTTGAAGACTAATTTATTGCATCTCCGTCAGCTTTTTCTAACTGAGAGTACAATTAAAAATGTGATATTATTTTTAGAAAGTTATTGTTAACTGTTCTTTTCAGCAATCACACTTTTCATTTTCATATTGTTGTGACATCTCCTCGCTGGGTATGGCACTTGCATGAATTAAGTTAAGTGCTGTTGTTCAGCTTGATTACAAGGAAACTGAAATATGCCCCTCATGGGCATTATCTGTCATGTTGCTAAAAAGAAAAACCCTCAGAAAGCTCTGCCTGTTGCTGTAAAAGCCTTGCAGTGCTTCCATCTCTGTGAGGCACCAAAGGTCTCCTACTCCTGCCAGGGTGCTATTGGTGTTGCTCTGCTGTCCTGTGACACAGGAGTTGTGCTGCTTTCCAGGCTTCTGAGATTGTTACAGACTTTTACAGGAACTCTCCTCAAGTTATTTAATCCAGCCATCCCCAAAACTGGAAATGGTTTTGGGTTTTGTGCTTCATCTGGGGAGGAATGCTGGAGTGTAATTCATAGACTCTTTACATGTATAGCCATATGTTTCTCTTGGTTGTAAACCATGACAAACACATAATCCAGTTGCCAGAGTAGAACAAAACTCTGCCTATAACCAGTAATTCCATTTATGCCTCAAAGTCACAGTCCTCACATTTATGAAACACCCCAGGGTAGAAATAGAGATGGAAATATCATGGTAAGTCTTCAATGTACCGTGTCTTTTCCAAACTTCTGTGACTTTACTTCTCTTCTGTCCTCCTTGTGTCATCCTTAACATGGCCTGTATGCTCCTGCCTTCTGTGCATTGTTTATTTAATACCTGTCCTCGTTTCCCTTTTACAACTGAAGTGCCTATTTTAGGCTTCTCAGAAGCTTTTCTCCAAGTGATTCCAGCCATGTTATTTTGCATGCCCTACTTTGGAAATGTGTGACTCAAGAATTACTAAAGGTTTTGAAGAGTTAGAACATGAAATAATAACAGTCTCTTCGATTTAATGAGGAAATTGGCTGCTGTCAGCTGTAGGAGCATGCTTTTGTTTTGCAGCTTGTGCAGAATGCATGTGCAAGTATCAGCAAACTTATATTTTATCAGAAAAATGGCACCCCCTACATGTTTAGCTGCTTGTTCTACAGACTCCATCTGTTTTATAAAGATCTCTGTTAAAGGGCACACAAGACTAAAACGACAGGTAATTGATTTTTTAAAAAATCTCCTATCTCTGTTTGGAATATAATTTTATTTGCTTGTCCGTATCTGTCCTCTCCTTCCCTAATTAATAGCCATCATTTCATATCATCTCCAATGGACTCTTCCTGATACCATGGACATTGTCTGGTTTTCAGGGTAGGGCTGAGACCTGAACTGCAAGAGACTTTTATGTAAGTGTTGACTAAATTAGTTGACCCAGACTGCCCTGAAGAACACGTCTGAGCTGCTCAGAAAATATGTCAGTGTATGTGAGATACATAATAAGAGATTTTTGTCTCTTAAATGCTGCAATTCCAGGAAATGAATATTTCACTGTGACCCGATTAGAAACCAACTCTTTTATTTAAAGAAGTTGCAACCGAAACAAGCTTTGAAATTCTTTATTCATTTCATGCTTTGACTTTTCTGTGTGAACTGCTCTCATTTGTGGCTGTGTGATTAATAATAGCTGGACAGACAGCAGCTGTGCAATCCTATTCAGGGACTAATGGCTGGTTCACCATCTGATTTTTAGCAAAGAGCACAGAGGTGTTGCTTTGTTTGTATATCAGCCCCTGAAAAAGGCTGTACTGAGCAAAGTAACTCTCTCATCTCGTATCCCTGATTTCCACCTGAAAAAGGAGGAAGTAGCAGCAACAAGTTATTTACGTGTGTGTTCTGCCTGTTGGTCAGAGGATGGAGCAATGAAGGTCAAGGTGCTCCTGAGACCATCTGAGCATGTTTATTGTCATTGTTGAGATGGACAAATGACAAAATATCCAGGAAAGTCAGGCATAGATTTCATAGATTCTATTTATTATTAGCACAGCTCTTTTTTCATTCCGTTACCAAATGTACGTGCATTAACATTATTGGTGCTTACTACATATAAACAGTCATTCGTTACATGTGCTGTGGTTCATTGTGGTCCTGCAGCCTGGGAAAAGTTCTGTGGAGCCTGTCTCTTTTCTCCATGCAGGAAAACAGATGTCAGTCCCTCTATTTTTGTAAAAAAAAACCCTCTTCATGCAGTAGCAGTTGTTGTTGACTTCGAGTTAGGTTTAATCTTAGTTGGAGTATCTGCATAGAGAATTAAGCTGGGTGCTAATGGCAGTGTCTTTTGAATAGGTAATTTAAAGTACTTGTTCTGAGGAGTAACCCACAGCTACTTTAAAATTTATCATACATTTGATTCCTAAGGACCTATAATTTTAGAGCTGACTAGTCCTTTTACATGGCTTACTCGACATCTTAAAAGACCTTTCAGAAACAGCCAAGTTCTCATTCTGTAATCAGTCTTATAAAGTGGCTTAAGTTGGACCCCTGTGTAACTTCAAAACTATTTTCAAACAGCCAGATATCTCCTCAGAAGCTTGGCAGTGTTCCTAAAGATGTGCTTCTTTGAGCTCATGTAGAGGATGCTGTAGAGAGATTGCTATCAAGCTGAAAAAGAAACTAAGTAAAGGAACATTCTACAGCCATTACCTGGTTTCAAAAAGCGTAACAAAAAGTGAAATAAAACACCAAGTGTTTTATAATGCACAGCATAGTTTCTTATCAAGTCATGGTTATTTATTTTATAAAAGATGTCCTTGATGTGGCAAAGAAACTAATGTATTGTGTTACATATTTTTAGACCATAGTCTGTGCTTTAGTAGTTTTAGGAGAAACTAGTGAGGAGGAAAGAGATGATGAATAAAATCTTGAGCCAAAAATGAATCCAGTGTATTAGGGTAACTTAGCATGCCTTGAGACATGATTTTTGCAGCAGGAGTAGGTAATCAAAATATTCTGCTATGCAAAGGGCTTTGCTTTAAAAAAAGGAAAGAACAAGAGAAAACTTCTTTTAGGGAGAACATTAAACTTGTGCTTGACATATGAAGGTTTCAAGGCTAGTGACAGGCAGAATTTATATCATTAATATTCTTGCTTTCATGCTACATTCTGTGTCCTGTGACCAACAAATTGGAGTACATTTTCCACACCATTATGCCGTGGCGTAAGAGCAGGGTCTACAGTTTTTTGAAAGCTTGTCTATCCAGCCTTTGCATTTTTTATTTCTTTTATGTACTGCTCTGGGACATAAAAATGCACCCTATTCCCTTTATAGTTGTCTAAATACTAAAGGTTGACTTGTACAAATGGTCTATGTCTAAACAGTTGGTATCAGACCCACACAGCTTGCTGAGGAAGATGCTTTAGAGAAGCAGCTGAGTCTGGTGGTGTGTTGATACAGATGCAGCCTGTCCTCCCGTGCTGGGGCTGTGGGGGCTGTGCCAGGCAGCAGGTGCTGCTGTGCCTCGAACACGAGGGCTGAAGGACAAAGCAGAAATGCAGTGCATGGTCGGCTGTGTGACATTTGAAAAACACCCTGAGCCGACAGTGGCCTCCAGTGAGGAAAAAAATTCCCTTTTCTGTAGGGAGCAACTCATTTCAGAAGGCAACAAAGAGTCGAGATCCACGGAAATTTGACTTTCTCATCAGCGCGCTTTGGTCGCAGTTTGCAAACTCGCTTTTAGAGAACATCTTTCATGGCATTGAGAGAGGACTTTTATTGCAGCCTCTGTGAAGGGTGTAGTGTCACAGGGAAATAAAATGCAGTGGATGTTCACTCTGTCCAAGAATGAAATCAAGGAATTTGCTGTTATCTGATGGTGCCGATGACTTTTTGCCCAGACACAGTTTTAGTGTCTTAGTTAGTTAGGCTTGTAATCCTGAGCTGCTAATGAGACACCCCAACTGCATCAAAACAAAAATGAGAGTTTATTCCTCTTCGTCTAAAGTTTCATTTCTGCTCAGGAATGGCAGAAAAGGAACTAAATGTTTCCCTTCTTGCATCTTCATGTTCCCCTGCGTAGGGATTTCAAGAGCTGAAGAAAGGACTATCTTAACACACACTTACACATATTTCTAAAACTAATACACTCAATCAAACCTATCTCACAACACAGAGGTATAGCTGAGTATCAACCAAGATATATTTTGTATTTTTTGTGAATTCACAGAGCGTTTATCTATCTTAATTTTAACTTTATTAATAGAACCCTTCACTTGATCATTCCGTGGAATATCAGCAGGTTCTTCTCTCAGGTCTCTGTTGTCCGAGGTTGTCCTGCAGATTCCATTGTTGTCACTGAGGCCTCTGTCTTGGAAACTGCTTCTGACACCTTAGCCTGAAAACCTGCAAGACGTGTGTTCCAACAATCTGAATCACAAAAGCGTCCTTTGAAACTTTCCTTCTGTGGGAAATAATATAGGGAGTGTGTTCTTTAACAGGTCTTGGTATTGAGTTGGCACTGAGCTGAAATGAGTTTCTCTTCAGGGGATAAATATGTAAGAATTTTATTAGCTATTAGTCTTATTAGTTATTCATATGTTTTACAATCTAGAATGCTTTTGATGTATTCTCCTAGGATTGTATTATATATAAATATAAAATATTTTAAAAATATAAATATATATATTTACATCATGGAAGAGATAAACTGCTGCAGGATGGCTCTTTGCAGTTTTTTAAAAACAATGCAAATGTTAAAAGAATTCAATTGCCTCATTAAATGGGACTGTCTAACAATTTTCATTTATAAGACTAACAATTTCGATGCTGATAATAAACTGTGGATAAAACGTTACTGATTTCAGTTGTTTTACAGAGTAACTGGTGTGCTCTTTTTAAAACAAGCAACTTTTTCATAATACTGATAACCATGAGCAGAATTTGACCTTATAATGATTTGTTTTACTTGTTTCTGGACTGTTGCTAACTCATGAAGTGCAGTACAGCAGCAAGTGAAATCTACCTAATGCAATCATTTGTATGCACTTTATAGAAGGTTACAATTTCATTTGATTTTAATCAGGGACAAAACAGAGCCTAAAAATATGCAGCTCTTGGAAACATGAGGCAGAGAAGTTCCAGCAGCAGCTCCCAGTGGGATTCCTTTTGATCTCACTTGAATCTAGGATAAGGGTGTGGATGTGCCTGCAGAACTCTTGGACATCTTGTGATGCTCAAAATACAAATCCTGCTGCAAGTCATTAGCAAATAAATCCCTTTCCTCCTCAGGTGGAATACGTGGTGTACCACAGTCCAGGATTTGGCCTGTCATTTAATCTTGGAAACAAGGCCCAAATTGCCCTGACTGGGAGCAGCACTTTGCTGTGGGAGCTGTAAACTTCTGTGTCTGTTGCAGTTCAGAGTCCTCAATTCAGTTTGTACAAATTAGCCTAGAAATTCAGATTGAAATTGCTGGAAAAAACACAAGTGCATTTCAGATATCATCAGCCAGCAAAGGGCTTTCAAACCTTGGATCCAGAGGAGCCCTTAGGGCTCTTGGTTTCAGCCTGTGTCTTCTCTCCACAACTTACAGCAGTGCAGTGGTTGGATTGTGGTACAGCTGTTTGAAAAAGACCAAAAAAAAAAAAGAAAAAAACCCTGATTTTACCCAATTTTTAAAAGAGGTATGGGGATAAAGGTAGATGTTGAAGTAGTTCAGTACTCTAGGTGAAGTTTCAGGGGAAATTACCTTCTCCTTCCCTCCTTGTAACAATGCAGATTCAAACAGATTATTCTGTTTCATATGTGAGTTTAGCATGACACACAATCCAACCAAAAAACCACGTCGCATCTATGATTTATTTAGCTGAGATCAAAGACATACAGCTGCAAAGAATCTAATTAAAATTTGATGATGTAGCAGGCAGACTACATCTATTATTTAATTGGGAGGTTGTGATCTTACACAAAATTAGCTTCCAGATTTCTCTTGCACTCTTGGGCTGCAAATACACTTGTACTCAATCATTTTGATATGAAGTTGAATCATCCAAATTTCAAAACAGATCCTTAGATGTGCTATGTGGAATTTCCTGTTTGCAAAGGAGCTAATAAATTCCAGCTTTGGACCAGCTCAGATACATTTCTGATCACCTGGTTCTTAGCTCTGGGGCAGTTCAGCTTGTTTTACACAGAAGACCAAGACTGGCGTATTTTAAAAACGTGATTGATTATTGAGGTATGTTGAGGATAGACATGGTCCCAGGTCTTGGCCTTCTGAAAATACTTAATGAGTTTCAGAAACAAGCTTTAAAACAGACAAACAAATAAGAGAAAAGGTTATTTGCTTTCTGAATGTTTATAGGTATTTGTTTCATAGAACAGCACAGACCTAAACAGTCTAATTAAAGACCTTTCTTCAGTGTCTTGTTTAAAATAAGAGAAATGTCCTTTCTGTTATCTCATTGGTAAAAGATCAGGAAAGCAATTACTAAAATAATTTTAAAGGAAAATTGTTCCAAATCAACCAGGTTATCCCTTATAAAAATGAGAGTGCCTCAAGCTGATGTTTTTGACTTTAGTTGTACCAGCTTTGGAGATTGAACATCCCTTTGCCAATAGAACTGATTTACACATGTGGGCACAGTGTGTTCATCTAAGCCACACTTGTCTCTAGTTGTACAGTGGCAATCCCAGCCAGTTTCTGTAATTTAGGTGTGTCATGCTGAAGCCAAGGCAAAATCTGCTCCAAAAAGCCCAACTCTGGGGCATGGGGAGCCAGCTCTATGGACAAGGACCCTGTGGCCTTGCACTCCAAGTCAAGCTTGTGCTAATTGTTTCCCCTCTCCCTACCATGAGTATTGCCCATTTTCAGAATTATTATAGCTTTCATGTCAACAGGGCATGTTTCAGTGAGAATGGGAGAAATCTTGCCTGTTCTCTTTCAAACTGCAGGTTTTCCTTCTTCTCCTGCATGCAGAATATTGATGGGGCTGACTGCAGGCAAAGAGGAGCAGGACTGAGCTCTGAGGTTTGGGGAGGGAGAACAAAAGTAGGCTGAGAAATATTGATCCCACTTTCTTTTATGCTTTTACTATTGGGTCTGGAAATCTGTTGTAAAATGCACATACTTCCAGAATTCACAGGGTTTGCTTGAGATTTGGTATGTTTGCCAAGTGAATCAGGGGAGTCTGGAGAGAATCTGTCCTTGACTGTGTTCTGAGTTACTCCTCCATGTATCTCCTTTGTTTTATGACCACTGAATGTGTTGACACTTCTCTTTTCTGAAGGTACCCAGGGCTCTAATTCTGGTTTCCTTTAACTGAATAAAAGACCAAATCAAACCCAGAATTTAAGTCAGATTTTTTGTTTGTTTCTTTCTTTTAATCAATAAGGTAGAAAGAAAGCTCTTGAAGTTATTTTAATTGTATTTCACTATGGAGAATTTACCTAAAATGTATCACAAACAGATTAAAAGGAGATTAATCACGTCAGGAATAACAAGCTCAAGGTTTCATATTCACTTGCTTTGGTCTAAGCTTGTATTTGGATATGCTTGGAAGGTCATTGAGTTGTCAGGGTTAAATGTGTCAGAGTACAGTAGAAAGCAGAAATATCCTTAGCATGGCACTATGAAAGCCGTGGTTTCGAGGAGACTTTTGCTAATTGGCAGACTGATTATTTCTAAGTGATTCTACTGGTGAAGAAATATCATGCAAATGATTGAAATGAGAGATTTTAATAATGCAGAGTGGGCCTAAGATGATACATACCTTTGATTATCATCCTGTCTGTTTGGGGTTTTTAATATTAAGTTTAATCAAAGGAAAAAACAAATTTCAGTTAATGAAAGGAAGAAAAATGTGATCCAAATCTTTAGGGAGATATACCAGTTAATTGGATTTCAAGTACTGTAGCTCCATTCTCAGTAATGTTCATTTTCTTTTCAGGATTACAGTTGTTTAGTTTCATTAGCCTTAATGCACAGGGTCAGCTTTTAAATTATCCTGCATTAGTCTGCTGGTTTCTTTTGCCTCGTTCCTTCTCTCTGGCCCCTCTCTCAGCGATGACCTGCCTTGGCAGAGGTCACTGTCACAGCCACCAGAGAGCAGCTGCTGGAAGTGCCACTCCTCTTCCTAATGATCCCTGCCTTCCTCCCCGGCCTCCAGTGTGTCACTGAGAAGGCAGAGCTCCGTCTGTGACTCTCAAGACGATGCACTGAAGCTACTCTTTGCTTGTTAAAATCCCCTGTTTACCAGCAAACCGAGTCTTGCAACTGCACAAAGAACTTGAAGAGCTTCAGCCGGCAGCACTCGCTGAAAACAATTGAGCAGACCCTCAGGGTTTCTTTGAAATTCCAGATTAACAAAAGGAATTATTGTGTGTGATGCTGGGGTAAATTGGTATTCTGAGGGAAGCATTTCTCATATTGGGAAGGAATGGTTCTTGAGCAGGGTAGGCTGTTAGGTTGTATTTGCATAGAATACATTTCTTTCTTGTCTCAAACTTCAGAATACCAGTATTGGTGCTGTTTTTGCCTAGGAAAGCAAATGTTAATGCATTTAGTTTAAAACCAGAGTTGCTAAATGTAGATGGAATTGAGTCACAAAATGTAAGGACCTGTTATGACTTCCTGCATAATGGGATTTGTTAAAAGCATTGAAACTTGGCATTTGATTTTGATGGGTTCAGGTAGACAAATACTGAGTACTTTGCCAAATCCAGTTTCTGACACGTATTTAAAATGTAGGTTTGAATTGTGAATGCATCTTCCTTATGGAAATAAACTTTTTGCAGTGGAAAAACTGGAGTAATAGATCAGAATGAGGTAAACCATCACATTTATGTCTGGATTAGTCACAAAATGGCATTATAAGATAAGCAGCCATTTTATTACACTCACTTCTGGCCTTGAATTTCCACATCCTTAAAAGAAATGTGACCATATGTCAGCAATATGACTAAGAGTAAACATGGGTAGTGATGGGGAGAAGTTCCAGAAACACTCTGGAAGTGCCAACCTCTAGAGACAGCCTTTAGTTTCCCCTAAGTTTTAAAAATGTGTCAGCGTTGTTTCTCTTTCAAAGAAACATCCAACGCTTCAGTGAACCTGACATCTCTTGGAGCTGACCCTATTAATTATTTTTGACTTACTGTGTACTATACATCCACAGGGATTTGCAGAGAATCAAGCACACTATTGTCAAGGGCTTTTATTCCTCTTTTTTATTTCCTTGTGTGTGTTAGAGGGTTTGCATGTAAGGCTGTCTAATAGCGGATGCTGTGATAGGTTTCGAGAGAAAAATGCATCTGTCTTGAGGGGAAAACATGCAGAGCAGATTAGTAAAATGCACTGTAAATTTTTTATCTGTGCTGCTCAAAAATTCAGGCAGCATATCTGCTTCAAGCACAATACCTAATTTTCCTGAAGATCTTAAAAGACTGACTACTAAGCAGAAGTTCCTCCAGTATCTGGAATACATTCTCCAACAGGGAGGACCCAGACTGTGTTCTCGGCTACACAACTACTAAATTTGATTTCCTGCAGTAAATGTGAAAGGCTTGCTCTGCATTAGCATTGCGTGACTGAGAGCAGATCCTCTCCCTGTGTGTTTGCTCTGTGGAGACCACTGGCCCTGGGAAGGTGATAAAGGGAATGGCTTGGGAGTTACAGGGAGGAAAGAAGGGTGGTGGCAGTCGGGGTGAGTAATGAGTTGAGGAGGAACTAACTCAGATGCTGGGAAAATCCATCCTTTTTCTGATTCTTTTTCTATCATTCGTGGGAGAAAAAAAAATGTGAACAGCAGGGAGAAAAACAGAGAAGGAAGGCAAAATAATAAAAATGTGCCTTTGTGCAATGAGAAGTCATTTCCCCTTCGCCCACACATGCACAGGTCATAAGGACAAGAATGTATTGTTTCATATAGTAAAAAAATAGAAGAGAACAGAGAAAAAAGTAAAGTGGTTTGTTGTTTGTTTGTTGCATTTTGATTTCTTGTTGTTGTTGCTGTTTGTTTGTTTTTTTAAGGTAAATCAGTAACTTCTCAATAACTTTGCTTTTGTCAGAAACTCAGCCAAGGTTAGAGGCAGCTGTACCCAGGATGGTTCTGAGTCCAAAACCTACCAGGACAAAATCCTACCTGGGTACGAAGATTTACTAGAAAAGGTGACAAAACCATGGAAAGTTCAGACATAACAGTGGTTTGCCTCGCCATTGTCAGATACTGTGGATTTCTGTTGCAAGACTGAATTTAAAAGAGAATAAGGGGACACCATTACCCTGATTGTTCAATATTTAGCACTATAATATCTGCTTTGGTTTTTTATGTATAATTCAGTGAACAAGTCATGATACCCCTGTGTGACAATTGCCAATTGCCAAGAATGTGGGCGTATAAATGGGAGTGTCAGTATGAATGTGCTCCATAGGGCTGAGTCCTAGAGCAATAGATTTTGCAATATGGGCTGCAATTTGACAGTCTTTAATAAGGCTCTCCTATTGGAATCTGATTTCAGTATTTGATCACTATCTTTTAATTGTTCTTTTTTCCCCCTGAAAAGTACCCTTCCCACCTGTGAACATCACACAATCCAGCATTTATCAGCAACTGACTGCCATAAGCAAAAATGCTCTAAGGGTTACCTAACGGTGTTGTTTGACTGTGCCAGAACTTCACCCCATAAAACCAGCAGAGATCATTGAAACTGAGTGCAACTGGGTGGAAAACATGGAATTTTAGGGGAATCTTAGAGTCAAACATAGAAATGGCATTGAAGTGAATGCATTGTTCTTAGACTGAGTGATATCATTGCTGCTGTGGCTGTGCTGCAGGAGAGGGGATGTCTCTGCAAGATGCGCTGCTTTCAGAGGCACAGGGGATTGACTGCAGTATGGCTCAGTAAATTATAATCCCCTTTTTTTCCCCATGAGTATATATTTAATGAGTTCTACAGTGAAGCCCAGCACTCTGCTCCTCAGCCTTAACACCTGCAAGCTGTTAAACAGTTGTGGACCAGGACAAAGCTGATGTTGGCTGAGGATGGGACAGGGAAGACTTGCAGACAAATGGCCACATCTGGGTTGGGTTTCATTGCCTGTCTTATCCTGCCTGTTATTTTTGCCAAGCTTCTAAGTAGAGTTCTCACCAAAAAATTTCACTTAAAAAAAATCATGTTAAAGTAGAGAACAGAGAGTTCTGAAGAGGTGCATTTGAAGTATTTGATTTAGTTGATGGAGCATCTCTGAAGCTGTGTGAATCTATAGTAAAGCCACTCAGGAAAATGATCTATAAGGATGTGGTGGATATAGTTATCAAACAGCTTCCCACCTAAAAAGAGATCTCACTAGATTGTAAATTCCTTTTAAACTTTCATATACTTTAGACTTTTTGTCTGGCACTTGTCATAAATGTTGATTCTTTTTAAACCAAGAAGGAAATATCAACAAAATGTTGCCAATAATACTCTGTGAATCATTGTTTTGGTTTAAGTTCAGTACCTTTTTTTAAATGCAATTAGGTTGGCAGACAAACAATTCTTTGTATTTTATTTTTCTTTGCATTTTCTTGTTGGAATATAACAACCCACCCTAACTTTATATCAAATGTTTAGATATGAAATGTGATATTTTTGCTGGGGATTTACTTAATGCTTTATTTAGGTGCATTATAAAATTTACATTAAAATGTGTGGGGTTTTTTAAATGTTTTCAATGATGCTTCAGCTGAAGGAGTTTGAGGAAAAATCAGGTACTTTCCTGAGGTTCTGAAACACTCATTTTCCAGCTGAGGGCACAGGCTGAGGGAATAGTGTGTCAGACCCTGGTCCCTCAAAGGCTGTGCGTGCAGTCTTTCACTTTAGACACGGCCCTGCTCTCTGCTAATGGACTTTGTGCAGGCTGACATTCCTCCTTCAGGCGTGGCTCTAATTGCAACAACACACATAAAACATTCAGCAGCTTGTGTTGGTGGGTTAACACAAGTCAGTGACTCTGGTTTCATCCCAGCGTCCTGAAGGATGGGGGTCATCCCAAATGCATCACCATGGAGGTGACAGCAAGGACTTGTAACCTTAGACCCTGTGGGAAGGGGCAAACCAGACCAGCCCCAAATGAATGCCAACTCTGCCTTCCTCCCTGAGCTGGACTTCTCTGGGGTGGGCTGTGTCTTCTCCAAGCAGGACCCACGGGCCTCTGGTGATTGCCATGATTTTCCTGTGGTTGCACATTCTGCCTTCCTTCCCTGGCTCTGCCCTCACAGTTTCTGCAATAATGAAATAAAGTCTCTTGCTGAGCCCAGTGCCTTGACTGCAGAAGACTGAAAAGGTACAAGCAATGGGCATATTTAAAAGGGAGGAAAAGCTGCTTTCTTTCATTCTGTAGCAAATTTCCCACTTTAACTCAGATAAATGACACCCAATTAATAATCACCAGTAAAGAATATGATGGCTCAATTATTTGATTTCATTGATTTCTGACTACTTGATTTAATTTGCCTGCCTCCCACTATTTGATAAGAACAGCCAAGCTGAGCCACAAGAAGGTAGCAGTACTGTAGAGTTGTGCTAAAACCATCAGAGTCTGGATCAGTTCTTTCCCCACTGACAGGGTAATTTTTCTTGCTGTCAACAGTTGCAGAAGTGTTTAATTTTATTGATTCTTTATTCATCCATTTCTATTATTTGTACTTTTTAAGTGAATCTCCAATGAGAGTTTATACCAATACCATGTCACCTGTTTTCTCTATGATGAATTTGTTCATTCTGATACAGATAAAACCAACTCCACCTCCATGTTAAAAAATAATATGTAGATTTTTCATAATAGGTTTTCCACCAGCATATTGCTGTGCATGTTTTTTAGTATTAGGCTGTCACCAAGCAATACAAAGTTTGATAGAAAACATACAGACACCATCCCCCCAGCCCTCCCAAATTCCAGCCAGATGAGCTCTGCTGAAGTCAGGAAGGTGTAGATGAAATACTGTTGGCCTCTTACATAAGTGGCTGATCTCCAAAGTCACTTTAGTTGCAGTTTGGGGTTTCAGAGCCTTTACTACCTAAACTGTTAATTCATGGACTGAGTTAATGCAGTTAAGAGGTGATTGTGTCTCACTGTGGGTGTGTTAACTGCTTTGTGCACACCAGACTGAAGGTCTGTCCAAAGGGACACGCTTTACCTGACATGGTTAATCAGTTGATGGGGCTGGATGGTGCTCTGATATCTGAGCCCCAACTTCCATCTCTTTCCCCCTTTTTCCCTTGGAAGGCGGAAGCTGTTTTGGAGCCACTATAAGAGTCCATTTGAGCAGCTTCTCCACAGCACAGTTTTAAATCAGTTGAAGCAAAAAACAAAAACAAAAAACCAAAACAACCAAGAAATTGTTAATGATAAGCTGGTCTCTTGTGGGAATTTTTAACTAATTAGCTCATTCTTTAATTTAGAAAAACTTAATTTTAGGAATTCTACATTTCAATATAAATGCTTTTAATATGTTGTGGGCAGACAGTGGAATCCCTTTGAAAGAGAACTTCTACATTTTGGTGTTGGAATCCTAACTCTAAACTATAAATAATCTAATTTCGAGAGGAAAAGGAGACTTCTTTGAAGAGTTTTATCTTACAAAGTGGGCTTAGAAACATCACTTTACTGTAAGAGTGAAACATTTCTAAACTTACAGCAAATGGAAGGGGAGAATTAATTGGAAGAAAGTATAGAAACATCTTGTCTATGTCATTGTTGAGTAAGTTCTCAAAGCTCAGCTGTTGAATTCAGTAGACTTCAAACTGCCCTGTAATTATTTACCATTTCCATTATGCCTTTAATTGAAAATCTATTTAAGGTTGCTTTTTTGAGTGTATTTCCTGCCCAGAATGAGTTTTGCGCTGGACACACACATGAAAGGTCAGCAGCTGGAATGTCAAGAAAATATTTTCATTCAGAACTTCTGCAAAATAACCCAAAACATTAAAAGCACCTAAGTATTCAGAACTCCTTTCTAGTCACCATTCATCTTTTTCAGTCCTTATTGTCCCACAAAACTCTGCTTTGTTGTTTTAAAATCTCTGAGCCATAACATTAATTTAAAAAATTGAGTAGAACTTAAGAGCTTTTTGTTTGCTTTGTTTTGTGTATTTTTTTTTTGTTGGGATTTTTTTGTGTTTGGTTTTGTTTGGTTGGTTTTTTTATTGTGAATTTCTAAAGTGGTGAATTCCTTATACATGGTGATATGCCAGTCTCTAGATGAGACCCTGCAGATTCTGGTCAGAATTCTTAACTCCCTTTACTTTGCCCTATTTTATCCCATTGGACATTACATGGGGAGTTGTTGCACCTCTGTGGGGGCCACTCTTGGTTTATAAAAACCAGATGTAAGATCAGAAGGGGTGGACCCCTGTCCTCACGTAGCAGAGCCCAGAAAGCAGACCCATGCAGAACCAACAATGTATGGAGACATTTGGAGGAGCAATCCCTCAGCACCAGAGAAAACCTGGAAATGGTCACAACTTCAGGGTCTACCTGGGCCTTAAAGGCAGCCTAAAAATGCATTTTCATTACCCTGGAAAAGGGGGATAATTCCAATGAATATGTAAAATGCAAACACCATGACATCTGCTAGCAGAAGCAATGCTACTTTCTCAAATTAGTTTAGACTTCACATATTCCACCCCCACCTTCTGTTTAACAAATGTATGCATAGAGGGTAGGAAAAAAAAAAAGGAAACTAACCATGGGAATGAACTAATTCTCCTGTCAGTCAAGTAGTTATAAAACAAGCCAAGCATATACCGAAGGTGAATGTTAATGACTAAGGAGGCAGACAGATGGTCCGACTTTTCTTTAGGTGGTTCATCATCCTTTATTATTTACAGAAAATTGTCTTTGATAAATGGATTCAATGGTAAAAGGATACTCAAGCAACATATGGGTCACCTTTTCATATGGTCAAGCAGAGTACATTTGACAGATTTCTGCTACCTTATGTTTTGTTGCAAAGACAGGATGGGGTTTGTGTATTTCTTATATTTTGCTATTTTGTTTTGATTTACCACTAGTTTTCAGCAGTCAGCTCCATGTTTGTTTCCTGAACTTAAAAGCACAATGTCATTCCACAGGAACCCTAATTTGTATTGAAGCCTCATGTTCACTTTCTAGTGATGACATTTTCTCACTAACATCATTACTGAGAGCTCCAGATCATCACTGCAGGCACTGGCACCTTGAGGGAAGAAGTTCAACGTGCTCTGGGTCTTTCAGGAAGCACTTCAGTGTCTCAGAGGACTCAGCCAACCACAGTCATGTTTTCTAGGAGCAGGGACTTTTTTTTTTTTTTTTTTTTTTGCTGTGTTGACTGACAATTAGGGAAGCTTTATGCATAACTAACTAAGTGAAGGAAACTGAAAATTAGCTGGCTAGACAGCAGCTGCTAATGCTGATATGGCAAAGGCTTGGCTTTGCTCTACAGACAGGAAGAGTGGAATGTCTCAGGAAGGAAGGCAGCTTGTCCCTTGACACCCTTCCTGCCTCAGCCTCACCATGGATGCAGCCTTGGCTGAGTTCTGCCTACAGACTGGGAAGGGTTTTCATTCCATGGCCCCGATTTGTTTCCCGACACAAATTCAGGGGTTGGGGAGGTTTGCAGTGACACACTTGGCAGAAGTTGCTTCTCTGCAAGCAGACACGAGTCCCCTGGTTTCTGCAGTTATGTGCAAATGAGCCTTCCAGCAGAGCAGCACTGACGGAGTCAGTTTTGCACGTTTTGAGAGAACTAAAATGTAGGAGCAACCGATTTGCATGGGCAGTTTGTATTTATGCAGGGGGAAACCTGCTTTTTAACAAACTCCTATCACCATCCTTCTGACTACTCTTCACCTGATTTTGAAAAAACCTCCGGCCTCAACCCTGTTGACCTCAATTTTGCAGTGTTGCCATTCCAGATGTTCTCAGCAGTGGTGTGCTATTTACCCAAAACATTAAAATATTGCTGCTGCATAGTGTATAATTTGTATTAGACCTCCCATTAGTGTGTGATGTTGAATCCTGCATGCTGTACTTTGAATTCTTCTCTCAACTCACCTGTGTAATAGCCCAGTGTCTCGTGGGTATGGGGGCTGCATTTCAGAGAAGCTGAACTCCAGCAAGCTGGACACTCAGATAGTTCTGGCCAATTTAATTATGCAAATGGGAATTTGGTTTCCCAGGAATATATTATCAGTACTACTTCAAAGACTTGCATAGAATTCTCTCCCTATCATCTTTTTATGGGTTCTTTTTGTTGCACAAGTGAAAATGAAATATTGCAATACATTGAGAAAATTTGGAGAAAATAAATGAGCCCAGATACGTTTGCAAATGCTGCCTTTCCACTTGGAGGCTGGTAAGCTAGAAGCAAGGAGATAGAAAGTCAGTTCTTTCTTCCTCTCCTGTCTTGCAGCTATGCTTTTACAGAAAATTTCTGTGCAATTCAAATGAAAACAGCATTACATGTATTTTTAAATCACATCAAATAATTTAATAGAGTGTCTAGGTTGTACTATTCTAATATGTATAAAAAGCCGCACTATTGTAAAAGGAAATTTTCTCATAAAACCTTTCATTTGGTAGAAATGATTTCTTTACATTTTCAAAGTATTCTCTGTAAAGTTGTAAGGGTAACACAGCTGAAATATTTTATGCCCTTCAGAAGTTTGCTTTGTGAAATTAGTTGGAAATTGAAGAATGGCACTTTGGGCTCTCCTTGGAAACTTGGAAGTTGCATCCTCATGCATGTGAATTTGAGGCACATGAAAGATTCTCTTTTTTCTGACTGAGAACCTCAGCTTGCTGGTAGACTCTCTTTAATGTAATAAAACTAAACAAATAGAGGTATGCAGACAATTATCTTAGAATTTTAACATTTTGATGAACTATTATTTACTTTCCCCACCTTTTTAAGATGTTGGTCTTTTCCTTGGGTTCACTGGGAAGAGTCTTGAGAGCAACACTTGAGTACAAGCCTGTCTGCTTGATGGACCGGGGCTGAGGAAACTCTTCCACCCACTGCCTCTTTCTCTGCATTGCTATTAGAGGTTTGCACTCACCTGCATGTACTTGTGCTCAGAGTAGACTTAGCTCTGGGACTGGATTTCAACTTTTAGACTTTTATTTAATTAGTACATAATTTCTGTCTGCAAGTGAATTCTTTGAGGTAATTTCTAATATCTCATGGAGGTGGGTGTATTTATAACTGCAGGTCTCATTCCCAAGGAGTGATGGTAACTATAATTGTAAGTGCAGGTCAGAGCTTATTACACATCCCAATAGCTTTGAGTGTTGAAAAGTCATAAAGTAGCTTTACATTTCCATTTTTATTGTAGGAGCAAATCTTTCTACAATGCAGGCCAGCTTTTGGCAGTCAACCTGTCTCGTGATCTCTGTCAATAAGGGGACTTCTGAACATTTTTAAAGGGCAGGACCACAATATTAACTCAGGGCAAAGGCAGTGTTTTGCTGTCACAAAGGCTAATGGAATTGTCCTGCCATTGAGACTGACCTGACTGAAGCCTCTCTCTCATGTTCTGTTTTGATGGTAACCTCTTTTTGACTAATATAGTTCTGCATTGAAGTCAATTATTAACAGTAAAATTAATTTCCTTTACTTTTAATGATGCAAAAATAAATTACCTTTTAGAATTGTTTAAGCTCCCTCTTTAGTCAAGGAAGAATTATTCACACCTCCAGAGCATGAATCATCTCACCTAGATGAACACCTCTGATAGTTCTCTTCATTAATTCTACAGGGAAAGTAGGTGAATAATGGGAACTAGGATGCTCTAGTTAGGTCAAGGAGATAATTCCTAAATGAGTAGATCTCTGCTTTGGATAACACTACAGATAAGATAGTAAAGATCAATACCATGTTGGCTCTCTATAAGAACTGTTCTCAGCCCATCTTTGCCCTGATGTATTGGATTTTATTGTAGTTTAGAAGCAAGAGAAATTACGAAATATGGGGCAAGTTTCTGACATTAGGTGTTCAAAAAAACAATGAGTAAAAAAGAAGTCGTTGAACATGTGATTTGCATCAAGGTTAGGATTTGTTCCTTAAATTGACCCGTTTAATGGTTACTTATTTTATTGCTTTAGCTCATATATAGGTGCAAGTGCATGGTTAGGCAGGGACCTACAATCAGGTCTGGTTTGTCCATGTGACAGCCACTTTCCCAGTTATTAGTTATTAATAATAATTTCACAGTTTCTGATCATGAGTTTCTGGGTTCCTTTTCCTCTCTGCCATAGACTGCCTTTTTAATCCTGCATTCCTTTGTCTCTTTTGTCTACAGATCATGAGATTTTCATCATCTGGAGTACTTAGGCTCTTGTTGACTTTTAATCAGTCACCCCATTTTTATTTATTAGTCCATGTTCCATTGACACTGTACAGCATAAGGCCTTCCTCAATGAGCTTGGAATGAAATGAGTAGAACTGTGGATAATCAGTCCTTGTTCAAGAGGTAGTCACTGTATCCAAGGGTTGTGCTGAAAAAGTAATTATAGCCCAAACTGTGAAACTCTCAAAGGCTTTTATGAACACCCAATTCTACTTGCACATTTCAATTTACAAGGTTCATTTGAATCAGTGGTTGAAAGAACAATGCATAACATGGGTGACAGACACCCAGTATTTCAGATTTACACATTCAGTTGATTCTTTAATGTCACCACTCAGTGACACCATTCATTTTCCCGTTGTCTAGTTCATTGGTGTAATATTTTTGATTGAAAGACAGTTTGGCACTCTTGCTTTTCCCCTGCATGGGATTCTCTTGCTATCTCATGCTCCCTCTTTCAATCTCACACCCATACACAGTGCAAAACTGAGTGAGAAAAGCACAAAACTCAGTCCTCATGACTGAGAGAGCTTTCAGTGCTTCAGATCCAGTAACTGCTGACAGAAGCTTGCTGGTGGGCTGCTCTGTGGCACTAAGAGCACAACCTTTGCCATATACATTCAATAGGGAAAAAAATCTCTCCATTGCCTGGCAATGAATCCTCTTAAATCACTGTTTGGTTATTTGTATGTTAAAACAATACTTAGAAGCCAAAAATCTACCTACCATTTAAAGTAAACTGCATGCACCATTTAAAGTAAACCACATGTTAAATAGCATTGCTGCCAGCCTTTAAATTGGCAAACATACCCAGCCAGTGCCTTTTAAATATCATTAAAAAATCATGCTCATGAGAAATACGCACGTTAATACTTCATGATAGCAGCTAGAAGTGCCAGTCTTCAGCTGAATGGAATTTGCCTGCACTGTCTCAGCACAGAACACAGAGAATCACCGCTCTAGAAGGGCTTACAGACTGCAGAGAAGGCAAAAACCCAGACAAGGAGCAGAGCAAGATCAAAAAACCAGTGTCAGTCAGCACAGCGAGTGATGGTCTTGGCACAGTCATTGTCTGATGTTTGATTTTTGGAGGCTTCGAGTCTCACGCTGAGAGATTTTACTGAACTTGTTGCTAATCAGCACCCACTGTGGAGGTGGAGCTGCTCCAGTTGGAGGTGCCCACTGGGATCCCCCTGAGCAGGGACCCAGCTGTGCTTCTCTTCCCACAGAGCCTCAGTGTGCCAAGGAGGGTGTTGAGGAGGTGATTGGAGAAGGGAGGGACAACAGGGACTGTCAGGGGTCTAAACAGCCAGGGGGGAGTAGGGAGGATTCCAGGAGGGTGAGTGAGGAAGGAGTTAGAGCGAGTTATGGTAAATTTTGGCAAAGAAGTCTCCCAATGGAAACAATTGTCACACTGTAGATACTGGATTATTTAAGGCGCTTACTTTTTGCTTTTAAATTGTTTTTGATGGTACCAACCTAATTGGTATCACTCGCATTTGCAGTGTCTACTTTAACACATATTAAAGAGAAGAACATCCAGTGGTGTTCTGCCCTGCTGCTGCAGTACCTGCCCAGCTAAAATGCACCTTCCAGGGACAGGCTGGACATAGGAGGGTCATCCACCTCTTGACAGTTGCCTCATGTCATAACATCACACAGCATTAGGAGCCAAAGGGAGCAAATAACCTGAAATTCAGTAGCAATTACTCTGAAGAATTTAGTACTTGAGCCTAGATTTTGCAAGATGCATCATTAATGCTGGGTTTCCTCTGATTGGTGTTCATTTCAATCACTTGCTGCTCGTGATGCTTGAGGAGAATAATGTAAATACCATAAAAAGAGAGTTTGTCTTTAATAGGTGCATTTCAGAGTGTGTTGACTGATCAAAATCAGTTTTAAGACAAAGATAGACCTATGTGGGAGGAAAGGAAAGAGCATAAATTGGGTTTTTTTCCCTGCTGTGATAATGCCAGAGACTGGCACTGAGGTTGGTGTTCTTGTGGCTGTTATTGGCATGGGCACAGATCAAGGGATGGTCCCTACCCTGCCAAACTCCCAAATTCAAATCAGTCAGACCAAGGGCCAGGGCCAGTACATCATCCAGGGGATAAACTGCACTGCAGGGAGATTTAATTACCTGCCCTTTATTTCTGGACAACCATGGAGCATTTCCACTGCAAACTGCAGCCAGGTGCTGGGACACCTTGGCTGTCTGGGCTGTGTGAGGCATCCAGAGCAGATCACATCTACTTACCCCCCTCAGAAAAAAAAGCTCAGCACTGGTGTTACAATTCAGGATTTGTTTTAAGAGAAACTGTAAAAGATACGTTAATTATATTGTCATAGATTAATATTGTGAACCACGAGACAATTCCTTTTTATGGTTTTATCACTATGTGGTAATTTTTACATACATTTCAGCAGCATCAAATGGCCCCAGGTGAAGACTATATATAGTAGATGTAACAAGCTCCAGGTGGGAGGAGGAAAAGAGCCACATGTTGATGAAGTGACTGCACTGGGGCCACAGGTACTCAGCAGAAAGTGCTACCTGGCCTGCTTCTGGCACTTGCATCTTCTCCTTTAATGAATCCTTGCTCCCTAGTGAATAAAGCAACTTCTACAAATATATTTGTCTCTCTCAACCTCTTTTTTTGCTAAACAGGTTTCAGCTAAGGAATTGCAGTTTAGCTATGCATTTCAAAGTGTTTTTTTAGTGTGGGATTATGTGTTAGGCTGTTTGGTATCACGTGATTCTGCTGCATGTCTGGATGATTTTAAAATAGTGTCTAATGAGTAATATGGTTTAGTCAGGTTTTGAGCTAAATTGTGTATGTTAAAATGTATACAAAGCTTGAATTGACTAACATTTATATCCATGTTCTACTAGTAATAATACAAGTAGTGGATTCACCACTTATATTAATAAAAAATGTTAATATCTGAAGGACAGTCATAGTTCTTAAGACCATTTAAGGTTTCTCATATATATTCTACATTAAAAAAGAGAGAGAAATTATGGAAAGATTTTCAATGGTTGAGAAAACTACAGGAATAGCTATTGTAGAGTTTTTCAGGTGTACAGTTTATTGATTTAAGCAACCTGTGAAAAGAAGACTAAGAGCAGTGATACACCAGCCCAGATAGCAATTGTATATTTACAGTGAATTGCTCATGTTTGCTTCTGAAAATTCATAACCTGAGGTAGAACTGAACAATGAAAGAGAAAAACCAAGCATGTAAAATCAATTGAAGTGCTGGCCAGCTACCAGAACATCTTTATTTTCCATAGTCACGTTCAACCGTGTTTTATGTCTATTTATCACTGAACTCATTGGGCAGAACGAAAATTGTGCTGATGTTAATACCTCATGAATATGCACAGAAAATGTTCCCTTTTGCTTAAATATCAACATTTATACCAACCTTTTTCCTTTGTGTTTAATAAGAATGGCAGATAGTGGGTGCTGTGGGCTAAGACTGTTCATTAACGTTGTTCTCTTGGGTATTCTTGACATTTAATTTCAAGACACACGTGAAATGAATGTAGATCCTGTATTTCATTTTCACGTATTAAACATTTCTTAAATGGGCATATCCTAAGAAATGCCACATGCTTTTTGAAAGCAGACCCTAATTTTTAGGGAGAAACATCATCTGGTGATGAAATTGAATCCTCACAAGTGCTGGCTGGCATTCAGAGGACAAGGTGGTTGGGGTGGTCACTAAACTGAGGTGCCTGCTCTGGCCATGAACAGGAACAGCCCATCAACATCAAGCCTACCCAGCACAAACAAGTTTTTGATGCCACCACCACTAACTTGAAATAGCATTTCAAAATAGTTTGGAGTGAAAGGTCTCATGAAGATAGGAAAAAGATGCAGATTGGCCCTTGGGGCAGAAGATGGAGGAGCAGGCAATGTCAAGTAATTTCACATATTCTATTATGACAACTCACTTGTAGCAGTTCTGTGTTTGTTGAGGGTCCTTAAGCTTGTTGTGGTGTCCATGAAATCACATATGGGTGCCTGTACATGCATGTATTTCATGTAAGATGTGAGGTTTTGGGTTCTTTTGAGTATTTAGCTCGATTCCACTGCAATATCTCCAAAGTTTACAGCTACCCAGTCTTGTTATGTTGAAGTTAACCCTGATCACCCAGGTACAGGGACTGCTTGTAGAAATACTGTGAGAGCTGAAAAGACACAGACCCCTTTCCATTCCATCAGTGGAAAAGTGTCATTGCTTGATAGCAAATGCTTGTAAAACACCTTTTGAAATGAGGAAACTGTCAGAGGGTGACAAGTGGGCCAGAAAGTCCAGTTCTGTCGATGAAATGACATAGAAAAAGCACCTCGTTCTTACCTGAATCTGCCTTTGGTTCCTCAGTCTGTTTTATGCAGAGCTCATTGGTGTGAAATGCCTGTTAATCTGCTTTGTCTCCATAACTTCAGTTTGATTCCTGGAGAGAAGGGATCAGTTCACAGGAGAATAATGAAGGACAATAATAACTTGTCAAAATGTATGCGTATCTCAAGGTCCTTAATAATTTGGCTTGTCCCAGGAACTCCAGAATAGTTTTTAGTGGCCACATTTCAGTCTCACAGAGCAGTTGTGGATTTCAGCCATGTTTTCAAAAAAAGATTTGGCATTTAGAGTAAGCATTGCTTTGCTCTGTCTGTAATAGCTGTTCTCTGGCTGTTCTGGGAGGATAACCAGCACTAGAAAGTAGTTCTTACTGCAGCAAACCTTGTTTCTATGAGTTCACAAGTAAATTTAGCAGATGCCCGTGTGATGTAGACGGTGTTACTCCTAATGCTCTGACTCTGCTCTAGGGATTTTTTCTTTTCCAAACTTACAAAATTTCATCATTACAATCATTTAAATGAAAAAGGCTGGGAAGGCTTCATGTTTTTTCTCTTTAAAACACACGTGTAGTTTGCAGGAATGACGGCTCTCCTATTTTTTAATCTTTTTAATTAAAAGGAAAGGTCTGACACTAACAATGTCTAATGTGTGGGCTTGTCTTGGTTGAATCCTCTTGTGTTCTTGCATCTGTTGTACAGTCTGCTGGTTCATATAAAAGATTTTAAAACACAATCACCAATGACGTTGTGCTTTGAACTTTTTTTTAAGAACCTAGATTTTGCCTGGCATAAACAGTATTTACTTCTGATATATTTGAGTATAAAATAAAAAAGAAACTGTAAAAAACTGAATAAAGTTCTTACAGGAAGGTGAATCAAAATTTCCTTTGGTGACATAACATGTGTTGTCTAATTTCAAAGACACCCATATGTCATGATACATTCAGGTATCAGCTCTCAGTAATACTTGTATTCCTAGGATTTTGCAAAGCTCAGCACGTTCTCTAGAGATGTAAATATAACTATTCTCATACCATACCTGAGAAATTGAGGCATGAGTAGGTGGCAGTAGCAGTTTAGCAGCAAACATACTACTGGAAAAAGGGAAGGAATGTTTATGAGATGGTAGCTTAGATGCCTGGGGTTTGCCAGCAGATTCTGAGGCTCACATGCAAATGAATCCATCAGCATTAGGTATTGTGAAATAGCTTTTCGTAAACAGTGAAGCCAAAAGGACAAGCTTGTATGGCATAGAGGAAGAGCATTTGCTCCTGGAGCTCCCCCAGATGGTCTCTGTACAGACCAACAGGATGATGGAGTAATTTTTAACATTGTGAGGTTTAGACAGAGTGGGTCAACTTGAGGCTAACACGAGTTTGCAAGTCAGTGAAGAAGAAGGGATGAGGGGAGTTCCTGTAATTTACTTCTGTATTCTCTCTTTACTCCCTGTTCCTCCTCCTTCAACTTGCAGCTCAGAGTTGATAAATGAACCTTTGTCATGAAAATGCAAGGGGAAAGGAGCTGGAGGGAAACTTTGAAATTTATGGTAGAAGTCTGTGTGAAAGATGATAAAGCATCAGCACAGGGAGGAAGGTACCATGACGTTTATACCCTGCAATGAATAACCAGGGCTTGATCTGTCTGTGGTTGCAATGCTAAGTGGGCTTCCATCTAATGTGCAATCAGAGCACCCTGTGTGAAAAGAAATGCTTGATGATGATCCAGTGTATGAGAAACCAGAGTGCTTTGCAGGTTTTAAAGGAAATAAGGTGAAATCTTCTCCCAGATGCCCCTGCTTCCTATGTGCTCTATTGTGCTCATAGAATACAATGATGAATCATCTGTTGTGTCAGTGTGTGACACAATATATTTGTGATGAGTAATGTCCTGAGCAGAAACCTCACTGCACCACAGCAGAATTTATCCATATTGTGCTTGCCTTGGCCTATTCCTGACCAAAGCCATCAGGTGTGATTTTGCAGAGTGCAGAGGCACAGTATTGATCCTGGGTTAGTGAGATCAATGCTCCGTGGCCTCTGAATTACCTTTGCCGTGTAACAGGATGGAGGCTCAAGAGCCAGGTGATGGTTCATCACAGCCTGAAGATCAAGCTGTGATGGGGTGGGAATAAAGGCAGGAAAGAGCAGCTGGTTCTAGTTAATGTCCTTGATTGCAGAGGGTATAAGTAGTGCTGGGGCTGCCTGATTGAGTTCTGGAGTGAGACAGAGCAGGAGCTGTCCGTGGTGAGGGAGGCTAAGAAAGGGCAAAAGCTTGGTGAGAGGCTGAGAAGAGCCTGGGAATTACATGTGTTGCATCAGAAAGAGGTGAGTGAAGCACTTTTAGAAACTTATGATTATGCAGAAGGTGCAGCAGGGTTGTGAAAGCTCCTTCTGGGTATGGAGGTTCATTCCCTGTAGACAGTGAAATCTGTTGGTTTTGTTAATGGCTAATCTCAAGGAGTATTAAAAGTCTAGCCAAAATTGTGGGGCTTATTTTTCTATGTTAATGTGGAAAGTATGGTTTGGGAAAGGAGAGGCCATAGCATTTTATATGGCTGTGTTCTGTGTGAGGAAAATGTTTGTCATCCCTTAGGTTGAATTAAGTAACTAACAAGAAATTTAGAGGGTGTCTTATGAGGGAAGGTGGAGAGGCATTTGTAAAGTAAATTTCTCTTTCTGAAGTGATTTCCTAGAGCTGTTCATAGGCCTGAACTACCTGTTCCTAAACAACAGATATTGTGCCCCCAGGGTTCCTACCTGCTCCTGGCAGACACGGCAGATTGTCTGTGTGCCTTACCTGGGACTGTGCTGGGGTAGAATGGCAGGCTGGGAGCAAGGGAGGGTTCTCCTGGGGGCTGCCAAAGTCTCCTGGGAAGGTTTGTGGGAGGAAATTGGGGCCATGCACGTGTCTTCTTTCACCTGATTTAGCTGCTCAATAGTGGGGGGTTCACAAGACAGATGCAGATAAATTTTCCCTGGAGAGGGGAAAAGGGAATTAGAGACAAAGTGGGAGCTGGGGGAGGGAGAAGGAGCTGGGATTTCAGGTTGCTCTGTGTGCTCCTTCCCCTTGTGCCAGAGGCTGCTCCCAGGGCAGCTCCTCTCCCCATAGCTCAAGGCTATACCTCGAGACACCTTTTAGAATGATCCCTTTGCACTAAGGCTGCACACCTGAGCCCAGCCACCTTGAAAAGGCTTCAGAGAGGAAAAAAATCCCAGTCTGCCTGTGGTTCTCAAATACAAAATTAAAAAAAAGAAAAATCTAGCTGGCTTTGTTTATAAAGGGAATGTGTCTCTTAAAAGCAACTGTTGCTGCCAATCTGGCTTCAAACATTATTTTAAACCAGTATTGCCACACCCAACCTCCCCTTGTTCTTCAACAAATTGGTTTTTGCATGTTTAAGTTCACTAGAGTTCCTGATGCATCTCCTTCTGGTTGTTTGTGGTTTTGTGTTTGTNTGTTTGTTTGTTTTTTTAATTATTTCTATTAGGCAGTACCTACCAGTTTAGAGAGAAACAGAATATTAAAGAAATTGTGGATGTGTCTTTGGAAGGACCTAATTTATAGTAGTGGGAAGATGGCAAAAGCTATCTGCTTTAGACAGAATCCCTTTGATGGGGAAAATTCAATCAGATCTCCTAAAAGAGCTTGAACAGAATTCTATCTTGTGTTTCTGCCACTTTCAGGAATGTCTTTGGCTGGCACTTTGTGCTATCCATGGTGGCTTCTGTGTGATAGTGCTAATTTCTTTTTACAAGGCTACAAGAGACATATCTACTCAGTGAGAAACTCTGTCCTGGTACAGCATCTTCCCCTTACAGAATCCTCTGACGTGTGAGTGGCCGTGTAAGAACGGCCAAGGTGCTTCAACCTTCAGCTGCAACAAATCACTAATTAAAATGATGGGAAGCAGCAGCTCAGCTGTGGAGTCCAAGCTTAAATTGGGAGGAAATTCTTGTTTGAAAACATGGCATTTATGGACAGCAGCTGGCTAGTTAATATCCTGTGTTTGTCCCAGAATTAAGAGTGGGGCAAAATTAGACTGTTGGCTGAGAGAATAGAAAAGATGATGGGCATGCAAGAAAATGGTTTCCCCGACTGCAGGGTGGGAGTTGTTGTTCAGAATGACTTGTTATTGATTCTCCTCCAGCTGTGAGGGCTTTGTGCTTTATTACTGTTTCACCTGTGCTATGAGGAGTCTTAGCAGGGCTTTGTGCTCCTCCTGACCAGGAGGGTTTCAGGTGGTGTAGGAGGACAGGGGGATCCCAGCTCCTCTGTCTGTGAGGAGCACAGCTGGGGTGAGATGAGCCAAAATCTACCAGAGGCAGGCTTGTCTCAAAGGAAGACCTTGAACCTGAGAAAGTTCTCAGTTTAATTCTTCAAGTGTTTGTCTGTTTTCACTCCTGCATGTTGATGTGCTGAAGTGACTCTCTTTCTACGCTGTTAAATTCAATTTTGCATGTCTGCTGCTCCAATGACATGAACCTCCCAGCTCTGATGTGGCACCTTCCCCCTGCCTGGAGCTCAGCTGTTCTCACCATTTGGATGATAAGAGCAAAACAACAGAACAAATCCTTTTATGCATTGTAAATGTCTTTGTTCTCTGTGGTGACTCAGGGCTGTTTTGATAGGAGGAAGGTGGTGCTAAGTGAATAACATTCTTCAACCCAGAGCAAGTTTAATATCATTGCTATTACTAAAGAATTGTCATTTCTTTGGGTTAGGTGATACCTAAAGCACTTCTCAGCCTTTCTGTGGTTTTCATGGGGATTTATGCCACTAGTGCCCCTGAAAATGAAAAGGTGAAAATGTAAAAAACAAACAGATATAACCAAACAAAATAAATGTATAAGGAAAACTGGTTCCCTTTGAAGTCAACATACAGGCTTTAAAGGACTTCTGCAGTTCTCTGAAGTGCTGTTAGCAGAAACAAAAGAAAACAAATGGAAATAATACAATCTCTGAGCAGCCTCCTTTGCATGGTAGCTTGGACACACTGATTTTTACTGTTCTCAAACCAGCAAAACATCTCGGGTTGTGGAAGGGGCAGGATTACCTCATTTCACAGCTGAACTAGATTCCTTCTGTGGCTTTTCTGAGTCCTGCCAGGACAGGGTCCCTGGAGCTGCACAGTTCTTATTTAGCAGATTAAAAAGGTTCTCTGTCCAGTTTCCTCCTTGTACTTCTGTGTCAAAAGAACATTAATGCCCTTTCTTGGCATTTCCTTTAGCCCAGCTGGATTTTTCCCTGGATTGTGAGAATTATACTCAATCACAGGTGACTTCCCTGAATTCTGGTGGCTTTTAAGATGTGGTAAGAGATTAGAAATAGACCTTGTGGAGTGAGATGTCACAAGGGAAAGCTAATAAAAGGAAATGGCTTTTAAGGGAGAATGTGAATATGCTGTATGCTTTGTGAGGGATGCTGATAGAGAGGTGAAGGAAAATGAGAACTCTGAGGACAAGAGCTGGCTGCTGCTGAATTGCAATATTGGTGGTGCAGAACGATGCAGAGGATTAGTGGTAAGAACAGGTTGAGACTTGGCATGGTGAGAAAGAAAACATCTGTCAAGACTTGGAGGGGATGTGTGTTGGCAAGCGGAGAAGAGCTTTCTCACTTCCGCAGAAATGCTGTGGTCCTCAGGGTAACTGGGCAGGCAAAGGACAGTTCAGGAGAGAAGGGAAGGAGAAACCAGAATCCCATTGAAGCTGTGGGGGACGGATGGCCCTGAAGGTGGATACAGTTGCACGATCTGGGGATCATCCAGGGTAATGAAGCAAATGAAAGGCTCTTGGGATTTGCTGTGAGCTTCAGACTGACTGCATTCCTACCAGGCTTGCTGTGCAAGTCACACATGGCAGATCCCAGAGCTCGCCCCCTCCTCGGGGCAGGGGCCATCCCAAGGCCAGTGTGTCAGTACGACTGTCAGCTGCTGAAACACTGAAACAGTGTGCAGCTTTCCAGGAGCCCCAAGTCCATGCAAGAACACCAAGAGCAGCTGTGGTGGATTCACTGGTCTGAGGATTCTGAGTGTACTATAAAGCTGACTGGAATATTCCCTTCTCCAAGAGAATATCACATTTTAGACTCAAATGAGTGTTCCACTACTCATCATATTAGTTTAACCTCACGAAAAGCTATTCAGTCTTTGTGCATTGCAGGCAGTATTTTGCACCGTGGTAGCTGAAACGAAATATATGATATTTGTGTATGTTTCTGAGAAGCAGCTGCACCAGTACAGGAAGGCAGTAAAATCCAAACAAACCACCTGACAAGAAAACAGGTAATTTTGATTATGTTTTACCCCCAAAACAGTATTTCACAGGAAGGAAAAATGCTGTGTTTGGTAAGTGTAGCTGGATTTCTGCACAGAATGAGTTAGGGAATGCCATGTCATATGTGGGTGGTGGCTCACATGCCCTGTTTTTCCTGGGTCACTTTGAGGATGCCATACACCAAAAAGGACAGGGGGCCTCTTGAGCTTGGCATGTAACAAATAAGATGTGTGTGAAATATTCTGCTCCAAAGGACTTGAAAGACAAAATTCTGGCACAGAGAGAGGAACACAGAAACAGGCTGAGTGACATGATTTGAGACTGCTGCATGCAAAGAGTGCTTTGGGTGGAATTGATACAGTTAATCCACGGTATTTTATATTGCCAGCAGTGCTGGGTGCACCTGAACAACCTTGACTCCATGCCAGGTACTTTCTTGCAAGGCTATTGCTGTTGTTAACCAGCCCAACCTGGGGGCTGTGGTGCTAAGGTTTCTTACTGAACTGGATCTTCCTTTTCCTCCTTCTTTTTGTGTGTACAGCTTGTGTTTTCCACACAGCAGTTTTGTTGATTTTATTGAGCAAAGTAACTGCAGTGTCACATTTAATCCCACTTGAAATTGCTTATGTGATCAGGCTTGAGTTGGCTGCTGAAGACAACAGGCTTCAAACGAGGCTTGCTCTCTAAATTATTTGCATCCTCTTTAAGAACAAAATACTGCTAACCAGGAGGCTCAGAAAATAAGACCTTTTATTATGATTATATTTGTTGTAGGAATATTCCAATACACCTATCCTGTGCTGGCTGAAAAGATATTGCAGAAAGGCCTCTACTCCAAAATAAAGCCAAGATAATCTTAATGCACCAGGTGTGGCTGACCCAGTGCTGAGCAGAGCAAATGGAAATTAATCTGCTCTGCCCCTGTTTAGTTAAGCACTCCAGATCATCTGTGATGTGCTCATAATTTTTTCTTTCTAATGCCAAAATGCCTTTATTGTTGTTTGTGATTTTTCTTTTCATTTCTGGTTCTGATAACAAAAGGAACTGGAGTTTGTTAGAGAAAGATCTTGTACTTTCAAAGTTATTGTACCAATTAAATCCCACAGAAGTCAATTTGAGATTTTCTCATTAACTTTGCCTACATTGTTACAAAGGTCTAACTTTAGTTGTGTCTAAATTTGAACAAGCAGTAGGAATTAATATAGTAAATAATAGCTAGGAGGGCTAAGAAATGTTTTGACTAACCCATTAGAGAGGATCTTGGAGTTCTTATAATCCATGTGAATTTGGATTTGGGAGAAAACATTCTACAAACACCTGAAGGGTCATTACCCTTGCCACTCATATGGTTTGAAATATTCCTTTGCTCTATTCCTACTTTTTATTCATAAATTATATAAATGTTTCCAAACTAAGTTGCACAGGCAATTACCTGCCTGCACAGCCTCTTCATCAGGATTTCAAAAGAACACATCAACATCCTGCTTAGATACAATAACAAACCCACATCTTAAAGTGCACTTCAACAGCAGATCTGTCTTAACAAAGATTGAGATGTGTAATTCCAACAAACCAAGTTTAAGTACTATAATGTGAATAATGGGATGCTGGTAAAAATACAAAAGGAAACTACTGCAGAAAACTTGACTTGGCACAGGGGTTGGTTTCAGGGGGTCGAGGCACTGTCAGTCTGCTTCATAATTATGTTTTTAAAACAAGTTCAACTCTGTTGCTCTGTAGTTGTTCTACCTGCAGGAAGATGTAAAGGCTGAGCTACTGAGACCAGATAGAGGTTTTTCTTTAGCTGGAGAGACTCTGGTGGTGCTGGTACACCCTGTTCTTTCTTTTGGTCCCCAGGACAGATGTGTACATTGAACTGGTGCCTGTGGTACCTCTGGGTTTGTATTTGACAGCTCCCCCACCACTGCAAAGACTATGGTGCAATCACAAAGATGAACATCATTGAGCTGTTACTGAATTTTAAGATTGTTCTGTTGAAGTAGCTTTGCAATTGCCAGATTTTTTTTTTCCCAGTTTTGCTCTAACTAAATATGTAGTTGAGAGGTTTTTCTATTAAGGCTCAAAAAGAAAATGTTTCAGACTAGGGCAACTGACAAGCTCTGTGCCCTAAACCTGAGTCTCATGTTAGAACCAGGCTTTGGTCTATTGACAGAAATAGAACTGAAAGGGTCTCTAGGCTGAAAATGCTGAGCAGTGTGCACCTTTCAGTCAGGAGGGAACAAATTTCCTGTTGCCTTCTTTGATGCTGAGAGTTTTGGTCAGTGAATGCTCAGGAAGAACTCTCCAAGTAATGAAAGAACACCTATGTTGTCCTTGTGTCTTTTCATCAAGCTATTGTAAACCTTCCTACAAGAATCACAATAAAGGAAAGAAGGTACACAATGGCATGTTGCTGCAATTTTTGGGTCTTCCTCCTTTGAATGAGAATGTGAGGAAAAGCATAAAAATGCTTGTTTGAACTGCAGTCCAAGTGGGTGAGGGAGAGGTGGCTGCTGTGACTCCATCAGCCTGGTGGTGCAGTAGGCAGGACAAGGGGGCAATTGTCTCTCTCCTATTCGGCTGAGAAATGAATTTGCAATAACCTGTTGAACTGGGGTTCTTGACCCCAACACAGCTTCTCTAAACAGCCAGTACCTGTGCCACAAGGCTGCCCTCAGTCCCTTCCTTGTCACATCCCCAGACCCTTAATAAAGTGAAGTATTGTATCTCCTTTCTGTTGTTGTTCAAGGAATTCCCTTCAACATTTGATAACCAGCAATGCTCATCAACCTACTCCGGCAGTGCTTTATGTGTTATTTATTGGTCAGTGAATGTGTCCTTTGTGGTTCTTTAATTTAATTGGATTTTTTCAATTTACCTTTGTTTGTCTCTGGTATATTGCAAACAGAGTTAATTGCATGTGGAAATATTCCTCCCAGAATAACAGTAATAGAAACTAGAATATTATGGCTGTTTTCTCTATCTACTTAGCATACAACAGTGTCTTTATGTACTGCATACTTTTTTTTTATTAAGCACTAACACAGCCTTCTGTAGGATGTGGAGATGTGCCATAAACACAGATTGTGTTTCCCCATTTAGAGGTGTTTTTTTTTAATATTGTCCTTCTTATAATCTAATCCAATCCAGCTCTCTGCCCCTTTTCTCTTGTGCCTTTCCAGTTATGTCTCAGTCCCGTTCCTTGGTACAGTATAATTTCAATAGTTGAGATTTGGTGACTGATCTCCTTAAGATTGTCTGGTTTATGATTTTATTGGCCCTTATAGCTGCATTTATTGGTAGTGTTTTGCTTTCAGAAGCCTGGTTACCATGGCACTGCTGTCAAAGAGTCCTGAATTCAGTCTGTGTTGCACTCTGGTTTAGGACTCTGCCCTGAGCACAGATCTGTTGTTACATCTCTGAGGTGCTTCAGGTGCAGATCAAAGACTTGAATGAGGTTTGGGCTGTCCTTGTGTTCTGAGGAATCCAAACTCTGTGTGAAGCAGTTGTGGCTTCCTACAGATTTTGTGTGCTATTTAAGGAGACAGTTCTGTGTCACTTTGGACTGGGATGGACAACAGGAGCAGGAAAGCTGTTGGATTATGCTTGCTGTGATTTGTTTGCAGATGCCCATTTCTGCAGGGGAAAGTCTCAGAAGGATCTTTCTTTTTTTTTTTTCTTTTCCAAGTGTGAGTGTCCTTTTCCTGGCTGTACTTAACCTGAGGATTTTTGTCAGTGGGGATGTTAGACTGGAGCTCTGAACTTCTGGGGAAGGACATAGGTCAGGAGGTTTTTGACATGAAAATATCCCAAATGCCTCTAAAATGCTGCACACTGATCCACCTTCATGGAGATTCCAGCCCAAGTGGATAGGTGTTTCTTTGGTTGAGCGTACATTGTGGTATTTTAGGAAATTTTGAGATGGAGGTGGGAAGTAGTTGTAAAAATACTTTCCCCCTGGTGAGCTAATTGTTTAATTTGATGTATGTAGATGTACAGCAGAGAATGCAAGGCAGGCTTGGCTGCTGGTGCAACAAATGTGACTGTACTCACCTTTTGCCAGAAGGTGAGATTAAAGAGAGAAATATTATGAAACTGCTGTCAAAGTCTGGTGGGTCACAGACTTGTAACATTTGTCATTCATCCCTTTTGGTGTTTCTAAATGACAGCTGGGAAAAATGAGACTGATGCTATCATGAAGACAGAAAATTTGATTATTTCTTTTATGAAAAGGGGTAGTGCAGAATGTACCACAGGGCACCTGCAGATGTGCAGTATGTTCTGATGCTTTTTGAGTTTTGTTTGTTTTTTCTACTAACATTATACAAAATTATTGAAGCCATGTTAATTTTTAGGCAGTTTGACTGGATCTCAGCATAGCTGGAAATAGCTAGTGATTAAATAATTTCTATGAAAAGGACAAAATGTTTAAAAAATCATTTTTTTTAAAGCCCATCACAGCAGCCCAGAGGTGATTGCTCAGAATTAATTTATCTAGCAAATCCTCTTAGTAGGAATGCCCTGAATCTGACAAATGGAAAGATGTTCACTACTCTGAAGTCTTCCTACTGCATATTCCATCTGTGAATATCCATGAGGAGTTGTCTGGCTTGGAGCTTTCAGGAATGCAGGAATATCGTTGAGATCTCATGTTTGTAAACCCACTTCATTTGGGTGGTATCTGTTTAAGCAGTTTTGAAGACTTGGTCAATGTGCTTTGGATTAAATGTTTATAAACAGGGAAAAGATTTGGAAACTTTAGACTGGATCATCTGGTCTTTGAGAGTTGAAAAATAAAACAGGCTTTGGATGTGAGCCGGCTAAGTAGGAAGGCTTTATCTGAACGAGGACTTCAAATAGCAGGCCTTCTAATCCAAAGGAGAGATGAGCTCCACTCCTTTTCTATGCTGTGCCCACCCTATTGATTGAGTCACAATCAAAGTTTGCTTTGCCTTATTTTCCAGTTCAGGTACAAGACCAAAAATTGGCTGGCTATTAATTGTTGGAAATGTCTTTGTAGGATTTAATAATGTTTGTTTTAAGAGGGAATAGGAGAAACAACTTTCAACCCTTGTTCCAAACGGGTTGACATAATACCCAAAATTACAGGAGATCAATCCCCGCTTTGAACTTCTGGATCTATTGGTAGGAGGGCAGACATTCTGTCTTGATAGAAGACAAGGTCATCTCTGTAAAACTTGGCTCCTATGTAAATCCAAATCTAAGTAGAGCAAAGAATGTTTGGTTTTTGGTTGTTTTTTTTTTTTCCCCCCCTTGATTTATGGTGTGACCCAAGTCCTGTAGTGTCCTTCAGGTCTGATTTAATGCTGGCACAGTCTCTGGGTTTGACTTGCCAGTTATTGGCCATTCATCAAGGAAATGGATGAATTTGATCTATTGTTTTCTCAGGCAGGCCACTGCTCCTACTCTGTGCTTCACAAAAGTTCAGAGGGTTGGAAGCCAGAAGGAAGTTTCTTCTAGTTTTCAGTTTTCTCCCCCCCCAGACCATTGTCTTAAAACTTTTCAATGTGAAGGGTAGAAGAAAAAGTTGGAAGAAACAAATGTCTTCTAATATTAAGTTATTGTCCACATGGACCAGTCTGAAGATGTGTTGCTTCACAAACACTTTGACACTTCCGTACGTGCCTAAGGTCACCACTTGGAAGGAACCAGCAGGAAGTGGTGGAAGAAGAAAAAAACCAAACAAACCAACCAAACAAAACCCAGAAAGAAATAGGGATTTTAGAAGATTGTTCTGGTGTGTTTGAGTGCACAGACATGACCTTTGAATAATGTGAAAGATACTGAAATAACCTGCCTGTGCTGATTCCAGTGATAAGGGCAAGAACCAGAGCAACCAGCCAGTGAAGTGAAGCCATTTCACACCGTCTTCAAATGAATCATTAACATCCTGATAAATATGCACCACAATGAGGAGGCCACTTGATTTGACACTCAGTTTGAACTGCCTGGGAAATGACCTGCTTGCTCTACCTGGCTTTAATTATCGCTTAAATGATTAGGAAGCTCACTTGACTTGAGAGTGGGTAAAGGAGGGTTGAATGCAACCTTTGTGCCTCCTGTTGAAGCTGTTGGAATTGGATATTCCTCTGGGGCTATTCCAGACACTACAATAGGCAACAAAATAGCAAAGGGAAGAAGAGTTCCTGTACTAGACCATGGCTAGATGTGACTGCGGAATGCTTCCTTCTGAGGTGGGGATGTAATCTGGAAGGGAGAGGGAAAGAGGTTGAATATCATTTCAACCTCATCAAGGAGGAATCTGCTGTATCTGCCACTTGGAGGTCCCTCCCAGTTCCCTGACAGAGGAGCCTGCACAGCTCAGTGCTGACAGGCTGCATATGTTTAAGCCACTAAATATTTTCACCTCCCACTGGCTTCATGTACCTCGACACAGACAACCCTGCAGCACTGAGCTCTAAATCAGTTGCTGCATTGTCACAGCTCCCTGAATAGATGGCCAAGTCAGAGCTGAGTTTTATTAACCTTGCCTAATTTTAACTGTGGGCCAAACTCTGCTTCCTTTGCTTCTGTAAATGATCCCATTGGTTCCACCTCATCTAAGTTACTGGAGTATTACTGGCCTTTGAAGTACTAATCTGAAATAAATGCATTGGGTTTTTTTTAGTTAAATGTGAAGTACAAAAACCATTCAAGAAGTCAGGGGACACTGAGAGACACACTAAATACTCTCTAGTTAGAAATGCCACGCTACCATGGAAGTTAATTTTGGAGAAACTAGAAGTGAAGTCTGAGTTTCAACACCATGATAAACAAAAGGAAAGCATCAGTTATTCTGGTACAGTGAACCAGAGCTGTACCAAACAGCAGGTTTATGACTGAGCCTGATGTATCCTGGGCTGTCTGAGGTGTGAAGGCAAAGGTGACAGACTGGCTCACCTGGCCCTGCTTGGCCCTGTGGTCACTGAGACAGATGGCCAGTCTGGCTGGGATGCCAGGGCAGGTAACCACACAGGAGTCCTGCTGGCTGGCACATTCCCTTGGGATCAATATTGGCTTCTGCCCATGGGATGTTGTAATGATCATCACTGGACACCTTCCTGTACGTGGGTCAGGCTGCCAAGGCATGGAATTTGTGACCTATGGAACTCAGACTGGAATTTTTCCATTCCTTGCAGTCCTTTCACAGTCAGTTCAGATGATTTTCAATTCAGTTGACACTTGAGACTCTACTTAGCACCCTGCAGGATTCAACATTAAGGAAACCTGGCAGAGGTCCAAAGATGGTGTGGTGGGATGTGTTAGTTGGGGCCAAAACCCAGAAAAGCATTTGGGTAGAAATTACTCCTGAAGAAGTAATGGCTGTGCCTGAAACTTGCTGGAAAAGGTGCTTGTCCTTTCCTTTCTCTGCTGCTTTTAAAGTGGTGTTAGTGTGTGATCTGCTGTAGTGAGTGTTGTGATACTCCTTCAGTAGGCTGGTAAATCTGAGATTACAAGTTTAGAGGGCCTCAGATTTAGGAGCTGCATCATAAGAGTCAAGGATTAACAAGTTGGTTGTTTTGTTTGTTTGTTTTGGGGTTGGTTTTTTTGTTGTTTTTTTGTTTATTTTTTTGTTTTGTTTTGTTTGTTGTTTTTTTTTGTTTGGTTTTTTGTTTGTTTGTTTTTTTTTGTTTTGTTTTTTTTTTTATAAAAAAGGTCTTTGACTTAACCTGAGGCTTGGATATATGGTTCTTAAGGATTTGTGGAAGGAGGGTGCATAAGGACCTTTCTCAGCTGAACTGTGCTAAGTGGCAATGAGAACGTTTTCACCTGCTCCCTGGAGTAGCTTAAATAACCCTCACATACTGTCCATGAAAATACATGAAATATTGCTTTGCTCTGTATTAAAAAATGAAGTCATTAGTCTGGCAGACTTTGGGGGTTTTAATGCAATTTGACCCCATTGCATATAGAGAGAGGAAGGCATTTGGTGTGTCTGCCAACACAGCCAAGGAGGCATTACCAGCTGAGTCAGAGGTTTCCAGTCTGTAGTCAGAATTCTGTGATAAGGGACAAGCTGCACACAGATGGCAGAAGTTAATAGTCTGATCCTGCCATCAGGACACATAAAAGAAATTACCATCCCCAGAAGATAGAGCAGTTCTGATGGCTTGGAATAGATCTGTGCTGCCCTCTACTTTGTACCCTCATTTATGGAACAGTGTTATCGTTCTGCTGCACTTCCTATTATTTTTGAACTGACATAAATAATTCCACAGGACTGCAAGACCCAGCCAAGGAGTCTGGCTTAATCCTGAATGGAAATGCTGCCATTCCCATTGATTTCAGGTGCAATTAATGAAACTGTTGCCACGACTGAAGCAGTATGTGTGTCTGGTCTCAGGGATGATGATGCTCAGCTGTAACATGTGCCTGGTGCTCGGATGTTTTGTAGCTGTAGCTTGGAAGTTTGTTCCCTGTTTCCATATTGCAGGATACCTGCTGTGTGTTGCAGCTGGGAGGCTCCCCCAAAAGTGTGTTGGAGTCCTGAGCCTGGTTGTAGTGACAGATTTTTATCCCCTTTGTTTCAATTCTTTTGCATTGGGGTATTCCATAGCCAGATTTCTAACCAAAGTTATTTTGACCATCTCATGAGGTGCTTGTAAATAAACCTCCTAGTTCCCTGGGAATGTGTGAAGCCAGTGGAAAAGATATTCAGCCCAGAAGGATCCATGTCCATGCTTAGCCTACTTGCTGAGGTAGCAGTTCATTGTGTAATTCTATATCACAACAATGACTTCACTTATACATGAGAAGGGGCAGTTGTTAATTTGCATGACTTTCAAAAATTTATGATAAAAAGGTGATAAAAACATAATTGAAGATGGGCCTTTACCTGTGCTTTTAAATTATTAGTAAAAATAATTATGCTAAAGACATGTAATTAACATGAGACAAGTTCATATAAATATGCTGAGTTGGTTTATGGTGTGATTTATAAGGTTTTGTGGCATGCTGAGACAATATGATACGACATGAGTAAGGCCAAAATAACTGAATTGAAGCATCGCTTTGGGATCTGGGGCTCCTTTTGCTTCTTACCTGGAAATCTGATTCCGGAGCAGCCACTGTGCTGGCATAATTCCCTTCTTTCTTAAAATCATTGCCTTCCTGGTCAGGCTGCCTAGAATTAAAGCTCAAAGTCAGAGATACTGTTGGAAGTGAATTTTTGATGTGGTTTTATGAAGCCAACATTACCTTCACACCATGAGCCAATGTACAATAACTCCTGCACTAATGGGTGTTTAGAAGCTGAGTAAAAACAGATTGAAGAAAAACAAAACTAGGAGCCAGATTAGACCAGAATATTAAAGAGTCCCTAAAATATGAATGTAGAGATGGCTTCTGGGATGAAGTACAGGGATGAAATGATGAAAGAAACCTGGTGTTAGAAAAATCAGTAGAAATTCAGGAGTTCTACCCAGTACAGGTGTGAGGGATAAATTCACTCATTCCTAAGAGCACACTAATAGACGTCTTTGTGATGTCAAGCCAGGCTGTGTTCCTTCCTATAAGTATTCATGTCAGGCAGCACTAGCACAGATAGTGGTCAGCCAAACAGATGTTCTCTGATAAATAACACTCCTTGGGTTGAGCTTTTTATTGGAAGCATTTACTTCACTGATACTTGTAATGCAGTGAAACCTCTATGGCTCTTGTTTCAATTTTTATCCCCCTTTTTTTCCCCCCCCTGCTGCTTTATAGAGTAGTTTGTCTTGTAATCCTTTCCTTATTGCTGGAAAATTGTCCATTTCAAGCCTTGATTCTTCTCTCAGCTATGCCAGATCAAATCCAGAGCAGCAGCCCTGGGGACACACATGCCAATCTGGGCCCTGCAGCTGTCATAGCACAGCTCTGTCCTGGCGTTTTTATCAGCAGTGCCAACCAGCAATAAGTCAATAAACATCATTCTTAAGTATTGCTCTTCTCTTACTGATTCGGTGTGTTTTACTCAAGCAGCAGTTTGTCAGAGGAGCATTCCTGCCCACAGCTGTCTGCTCTACTCAATTAATACATGCTGTTGCAAGGAATGCCAGCCTGGGCAATTCCCATCCTGTTAAGTACAATTGAGACCTTATTCAAGTAGCCTGATTGTCTTTTATTGCAAGAATTTTGTAACATAAATATCTTACTTTGAAGACCTGTGTTACACATGAAATTGCAGAATTTGGGTGGTTGCAGGGAACACAATAGGCTGAATTTTGCTCTTATTTTAAATTGTGAGAGGTTGACCTCTCCCCGTCAGTTATTATTGAAATACTATGATCCTGTCTCTCCATTTGGTACAGCAAGGCCATTTACAGGTTAGTTTGAATGTGTACATTTGCTGGCATAAATGGAAAATTAACTCTGCCTTTTGCAGACCTCTAGGAAATAGTCCTCGGGGTGCTACTTCAACTTCCCAAATGAAGGAAGATACAAATTTGGCTTGGAATAAGAAATATATTGCACAAAATCATGCTCAGGTACAATTAAAAGGCAAAACACTGTCATTTCTGAAAGAAAAAATTTATTCCAAGTAATTTGTTTGGCTGTCATTAGTACAGAAATGGCAACATCATCTAGTATATAATGTGAGAAAAATTACTTTAAAAATATTTATTTTCATTGTGCTACAAAAGTGTTTTTGAGAATGAGTTTTTAATCATACTGTGATTGTTGTAATTGTGCTTTTGAATCACTGACGTGGGATGGGATATCCTGGGACTAAGCTCAGTTGTTTGAAAAGAAACAGTCCTGTAATGGAATACCTTAAATGCAGATAAAATTGCTGTATTGTGGGTAATGCTTGGACATGATAAAGTATAGTTCTTTCAGTGTAATCATCCTCATGCCTTGGTCTTGAGTTCCATGTTCTGGACAGTCTTGTTCTTGTCATGCTTCCAGTACCCCTTTTTTCCCCCCCGATTTTTATGGAGAACAGACCTCTGGATCAGAAATGCCAAGTCAGAAATCATTCTTGTTTGAAATTGCATCTTCCACGTTCCTAAACATGATTTTAAAACCACTCTTCTCATAATCTGTGTTTATTTCAGCTGTATTTAGCTCAGTGAAATTCTGGGACTCTGCTCAGGTTCAGGTGTGTGGCTGTAGTCCTGTTTGAAACCACTCGGGTTGCAGCACATGGTGAGGACACACCTGCAGGACTCACACACATCCCTTCTGTACAGACCTTCCAGCAGCTGAGACCAGCAGAGGCAGGTGAAGGCTCAGGCAGACATGGAATAAATCAGGAGCAAACCAGACCAGCTTAATGAAACAAGAGAGACTGAATCAGTGTTTATGAACTTAATCATCAGATAATGAACGTTCTGATTCACAGTCACAAGGAGATGAAACATTGCAGAGAAATATGTCAAGTGAGGAGCAACAGGGATGCAAAGGCAGGAGTATTGAAGGGAGTGGGTTGTTAGTCTGAAAGGCTGTGGGATACCCACTAATCCTGAAGCCAGGAATCTGCTTTAGTCATGCTGACAATTTTAAATTATGTATTTTAGTGAATATCTGAGTAAAACCACAAGAAAATCAACTAAATGGTATCAAAGCACTAAAATCTATTTGGACTGTCAGAGTTTGTTCCATCTTTGGTGGATTACATAATTTAAGGTTTCCTTATGCATTGTGGTGATGCCTTAATTGGAATTATAGACCCTTGTTAGTGTTGTTTGAGAGTTATTTTAGTTATTTTAGAATACCTTTGAAAGCTTGTCTTCTGCTTTGCCTCTTTGACAAAACTCTGGTAAATCTTCTTTCTCCAGGGTGTTGTGGATGTGTTTATGACTTTAATGGCCCTGCCGATGGTGGGAAAAAGGGTTCTTAGTAATGCAGGAATGTGAATTGATGGAAGCAGCTCCCGAAGATGGGCAGCTAATTAGGAGCTCTGCTGTTTTGTATTGGGGATTGGACTATGGGAGAGAGGGTGCACAATAGCTCGCTTTCAACACAGAGGATGGTATTGTGGGTCTGTGCTAATTAAGGAATAGGGATTGTGGCCTTATGTTAATAGAGTAGATATGATAGCTAGATTATTTGTCTGGAACGTCCTCAGAGTGAATGCTGAGATGATGTTGGTACATCTTGATAAGACACCTGCAAGGCTAAAATGTAATAAAGTGTAACCATGGTGATGCTGTTGAATTAGGATGGATGTAATGTTAAGAACTAAGGTGGTTATAAAAGCTGATTAATAAACTTCTAACCAGCACACTGACATCCCTGGTTACACTGCTGGGTGCTCTGCTGTGTGATGAGTGACTTGCCTGCTTTCCCAGGGGCTGGCTGAGCCTCTTCACCTGTGTGTGAAGGACTCTGGGCAGTACAGACCTTTGTTTCCCTCTGCCTGTTTATATGTGGGATGGGGCAGGGGACAGAACATGTGAGGCTCTTTGGTCCTTCCCCTAACTTGGGGGGGAAGTTTCTTACTTCAAAACCATGATAATTATTGAAATAATTTACAAGAAGTTGTGTGTTGCTTCAGGAGATGGATCAAGCCCTTCCCTGAATATAGGTGGTTCTTCTTCACCCTGGATATCTCATACCTGTGGGATGTTGGAGTCTTCTCATTAGATGTGGTCAACTTTTTTCCCTCCAAAAGTAACAATTAAATACAATAGTACTGTCTGCAGAAAACAAACTCTTAATCTAATTTATATTAAACTATAATTTACTTTTCTAATAAACCTACTCTGCATTAATACAACATTTGGCATTTTATAGTTCTACCTACCTTTGGAAATGTAGTTTTATCAAACCCCTGCATTATTCTTTCCTGTTGCATTCTATTTTGTCTCTTTTGTTCAGGGTACATCACCACAATTATTTACCTCTTTAATTAGCTCTACATCATTAATTTAGACTGCTCCTCATCTTTCTTCAAATGGAGTAACCGTTTGCATTTCTGGGTGAGCAAAACAATTCTGGGTGCTGGAGTTCCCTTGATATCTTACAGCCAGTATCCTATGATGCCTTAAGTTCTCTGTGCAATTTAGCCCAAGCTGATTTAAAAGAAGTGTATTTCAGCCTAAGGAGATGCTTTAGCATCCAAAGCATGTTAATGAACACTGAGTGATGGTGCAGTTATGTTCATGCACAAGATGATGCTCTAGCTCTCTAAAGCTACACACAATCCATTTCTTCTTGATCAAGTTCTGTGTTGGTGCAGAGCTGAGCTGCCAAAACAGTTCAACAAGGGTGGTGCTGAAGAGCCCGTGGATGTGAGCAGCTCTGTGGGTGTCTGCTGATGGAAGAAGGTCCAGCAATGACAGCATTTCACTCTGCCCTTGGTCTCGCACTGCTTGAAGTCAAGGGTGTGTTCAACTCCCTGCCCCAATACACAGTCATTTCTTTCATTCGCTTCAGTTGATTTCTAAGGGGGTCACCTCAAGCACACTGGGCTGGAAATCCTAAAAAAACACCCACAGGCCTGTCTGTGTGAAGTCTAGGACTGCCTCTGTGGGCTGCCCTGCTTCCCTCTCCCCCTTGCCCAGGACCGCTGCTCTCCAGGGAGCTTCATCTCCATGTGTTTGGGGACAGCAGGCTCTGTGACACAAATGTCATAGACTTTGTGCCTCTGTGAGGGCACTGGGCAGTCAAAATTCCTTCCTCTTCAGTAAAGCTCTTGTTCAGGGTCTGGGTAAGAACTTTGTGTCTCTCAAGGTTTTTACTTGCTGAGCTTTGTCCTCATCTTATTCCTTGGTGAGTTCAAAGTGTGGGGACAGCAAAGTGATCAGTCTTCCTTTTAAATTCTTTTTTATCTATTTTTTTTTTAAAGACAAGAGCTTTTCTATAGAGATTCTAGGCATTCAGCTAAGCTCCTACCATGCTGGGTTAACGTGTAGCTGCAGTTACATGAAGTAATTGGGCAAAGGAGGCTTCTTGGCTCTTATTTTAGTGTGACAAACTTTCCCTCTTTGAAGTGACGGTGCACACTGCTGAGGAAGGGCTTAGTTGTACCTACAGGAGTAAAATATACCCTCCATGAGGAATGCAGAACAGACTATTGACAACTTCTCACTGCTTTGGTCTTTTAAAATTATTCCCGTTTTGCAGAAAGAGTGTTTTGATTTCATTGATTTGTTCTGACATTCTCAAAGTTAAGTCAAGGGGATTAAGATGCACAGTTCCCATTAATTTATACTGGAATTACCAACAGTTAAATGCCTTAAATAGCTTGGGAAATCTAAGTTTGGTTGGTTGGGGGGTTTTTATTACGATTATGTAACTTTATTCAGTGCAATTAACCCATGGAACAGGAAAGCCTGAGTGTGGTGAGCAGGTGGAATAGTGATTTGTGTGGTTGGCAGCTCTTTTGCTTTGACAATCCTTGCTTGATTCAAGGTCCAGGAGCCTCTGCATGGCCCATGATGAGAGGCAGCACACACAGTGCAAGGCTGCCCAGGAAGGTCAGGCATGCTAGGGATTAGAGGAGCTGCACTGTCAGCTAAAGGCAATTTCTCTCAGACCATGGTCAGCAGGCACTGCAGGTGAATGGTGCTGCACAGCTGAAGACCAGCATTTATTTTAAAATCTCGTTTATCTAACATAAAAGATCCTGTTTATGTCAGAGAACCAGTTTCTGCTGCCCTGTCAGTGCCACACAGAGCTATCTGTCCAACTGCTGCATTGGATTCTACTGCTCATAAACCTCACTTGTACCTGTTTCCTGCCTCCTGTATTTATTGTTTTTTTAGCTTGGCTCTGCCTTCCTTCGTCTGTTGTTTCTAATATTCAGGATTAAATCTACAGGGACACTGAAGCTGTACCTGTAGCTTGCTGTAAAAGGGCAATGCACTCATTATGCTAATAGCTCAGAACTTTAAAGACCCCAATTACATCTCAGGCTTCCTGCATAATGTTTGGCAAGTCACATGCTCTCCATACTTACTCATCCCTCACAGAAGTCAGGCAGGTTCCATATAAATAAAAGAGAAATTAGAACTGGTGTGCTAAGCTCTGACTAGAACTGGAGCCAATGTCTTTGTCCCAAAATCTATGGGAGTACATCGTCAGAAATTATAAATCCTCAGAAGTTATAAACAGTGTTGTCAGTAGGACACTGAAATATGACAGTGGCCAAATTATAATTTTTTGCATTTCAAATAAGAGTCTGAATTCAAAGCATTTTTAAATGGCAAATTCTTAACAGAGAATATATTTAAACCCATGAGTAACTTAGTTTTCCAGGTGTGATGTTGCTTGCAAAACATGAGCAACAGAGAACCCAAGGACAGCATTCTAGCAGAACTGCCTTTCCTCATCATTTCACTCAAACAGTTTGTCTGGTCCCAGCCAAGGAAATTCTATACAGGGAAAGTCATTCTTGTGAAACCCTCACTAGGAATTAGTGGAAAATTGTCCTGGAAGATTAGGAATATTTGAAAATTGAGTTCTGTGTGAGCTGTGCTCCAGGTAGGTCCATGTTGGCATACTCCTCATCTATAAATTATTGGGGGGAATGGATGGGGCCAAGCTGGTCTAAGCAAATATTATTTCCACAAAAAGGTAGGTAGAGGCTCAAATTAAATTTTGCATCATGAGTATGAGAGCACTACTCTGGGAAATAAGTACATTAGGGCATGCAGCTTTCTTAGCATGAGCTATTATATCCTTTTAAGCCATATTTCTGATAGTACATTTCCCCCTTGAAAATTGGGAATTTGTTCTATTTTTGTAGAAATGAGATTATTACAAATTGGCATAGTCTGCTGTGTAGGCAGCTTTCTCTGCCATGCAGGGACCACGGGGCAATTACCAGAGGCATCCACTGAAGGACTTCAGTCATTTGCCAAATGTTATTTTGTTTTCAGATAAACAGTTCTAGTACTGAAGGGCATTTTAAGTACTCTAACTTTTTGCTTAGTTTGTTTAAATTGTCTTATTTTTCTTACCCCTTTGAGAATAGCCCTTGTTTACTGAGTTTGCCATTTTTGTGCTCAAGCCCAGGTATGTGACTGATTGCCTTTAATGTCCTCTATGAGCCTGAGCATATGGGAGCTCATCCCAAGAAGTGAGCTCTCTGAGGATGCTAATTTAAAGGAGGAGGTCAGAGGCTTCATTAACAATTTAAAAGCACTAGGTCCTCTGAGAAACAGAATGATGGTTTTGGTAGCTGTGGTATTCCCCTTAAAAACAAATTTTCTGATACACGTGGCTTCACAAAGGCTTGTCTTCTCCTGGTAGTGGTTTTCTCTTTGTATTAATCTGCTGCTTCGTTAGAAAAGAACATGAGTCTCAGCTGTTGCCCATCCAGGTCAGCATGGGAAGGCTGCTTTCTGCAAAGGACCATGTACCTTCCTGTGCTCTACAGCCAGAAAGATCACCTTTCCTTTTCAGTTCCCTTTGCTCCTCTGTTTTCTCTGCCTGGTGACCATTAATTCTGTAATAACAGCCACTTATTTGTCACCCCCTCCCAGTGGGTTTTCAGAGAGGAGCAGTTGTCTGAGTGGAGGGCAGGGCTTTCTGCAGGTGACTTGCTCTTCCCTTTTGCTGCTGTGCAGAGAATTCTCTGTTCTGGCTGCTTCTTCACCTTCAGCAGCCACCTTCCCTAACCCCAGCCTGTACTGATCAGTGATCCCTCTTCTCCTGCATTTTCCTTCCATTACTTTGAGCTTTTTGCTGTTTTCAACACCTCCTTGTGTCCCTGCTGACAAGTGCTTTGGAGCAAATGCCACTCTGCACCTTGTCAGATCTGTTCACAACACATCTGGATGACTTCTCTGCATGCAAGGAAAGGAATTGGTGTCCTCAGCCATTCTCCTATGTATCTAATGATTCATGGATTTGAGGTGGTTTAAGTTGGAACTAAATAGGTGTGATTCTTGAGACTGATAATTTTCATGGTATACGGTGCTGTGAAACTATAATCACTTCAATATTTTCATTTAGTTTCTCCTGCAGCAAGTGTAACCTGGTGAGGCTGTGAAATGGTGCCCACCCTTCCTGACAGGGTGAATGTCTAAAGATGATGCTATGTATGTTCCTGTCTGACAGCACATGTAACTTCACCACAGCTGCTTTTTGAGGTGTAGGGCTGATTGTTCTCTGATTTTTCCCCACTCCAATCATGTGTGTTCTGCAATTTGTGTAATTACCTTTTCAGTCTCGACCAACTTCTCTTGCCAGTCTTTGATTCTGCAGTTAAACAGAGATACAGATATTAATAGTGACTTTAGCCCAAATACCTGAATGTAGAAAAAACAACTGAATAAACACATTCCTCTCCACCTTCCTTTCCATTTTTATTCACTGTCTACTCTATCAAGGATAGGCTTTTCTGACTCCTCACATCACCCCCCCCCAATCCTCACTTTTATGGTATCATCTTTCCTGGTTTTTGCAGCTGTCTAAATCTTAGCGTTTTCCTCACCAGTCTCTCTCCAGCTGCTGAGTTCCTGTAATGCCACCCTTTGAGAGCAGGATGAGTGAATCCCTTCACCTGAAATCACTCCTGTTGGACATTGCTCATCTCTGGCAGGTTGCTCCAAGGAGTGGTTGGATGTGAAAACTCATCAGCCCATTTTGCGCATGGGTCAGAGAAAGGTGTTTGAAGGCTTTGTGTGCATTTAAATAATTTTCATTATCTTTCTTGTCCCAGTTGATTATTGGTCTCAAATCTGCTTTAGCTTTCCTCACCTCTGAAGTTGTCCTTGTCACAGTGTTCTTGAGGGTAACAGAGGTGAATCCAGTTTTCTGCTTTTCATCTCATTTGTAGTTTTGTCTTGTGCTTTTATAGAATGACTCACCATGGAAAAGAAAATTGCTATTGGCAAGCTGTGTCCCTAATAAAACCCCAAAACAAACCAACAAAAAAGCCCAGAAGAAAACCCCAAAACCAACAACAAAAAACCCAAGCACCAAAAAGACCAAGCCACAGAATCTCCACCACAAAACCCACCAAACAAAAATATCTCTCAGGTTTGTTTTTCAGGCAGCTAAAACCTGGTAAGCTGTTTACCTTGCTTCATCTCTGACTTCCAAGTGTGGAGTTGAGACTTTGTAGACACACTTTACTGCCCTGACACCTGCTTAAGTGGCCAAGTCTTCTCAGGTTGGACTGATTGTCTGATTCTGGACATAATAGAAGGAGAAAATAATGAGAAGGAACCTCTTTAGAGAGTAGACTTATTTTGGGGCATGATCTGGAGGTATCAGAGCCTGTACAAAGAGAAAAGCTTCAGTGACTGACCTTTTTGAATGAAATGTGAAAGAACTTGCAAGTCTAGAGGTCCTTATGCAAAACAGTCTTCCATGAGTTTTTGTTTTTTTTTCCTTCTAGAAGTTACTGTTGGGCCAGACATGGGGACTTTAATTGTGCTGACAGACAGAATGGCCAAGCCTCTCCACCCAGAGTGGCTTCTTGAATTCTGGTGGTTGAGTTTATTTGGCTGTAATATCTGGCCCATTACTAAATGTATTTTTTTTTATTCCACTATTTTTTTTTCTTTTTTTCTTCTTGGCACCTTTTTAGGAAAAAAGCCTTAGTGAGCCAAAACATGAGCTTTAAATGCAGAATCTTGGATCCAGGTTAGGAACCTGAGCTTGCAGCTCTTGTGTGGAGCCCAGTTTAAGGTAACAGGGATATTTGTGTCCATTTGCATGGAACAGCATTCAGGATTGGCCATCAGTGTAGTCCACTAATCCATAAATGTGTTACAGATAAGTTATCAGGTAAAATCAATGGGACTGTTCACCAGGGAGAGCTTTACTTGATGGCTCTAAATGTTTCCATCAGGGGCCTTGGTCTGGATAGCAAGTTGGTTATTTTACAAAAAGAAAAAAAGGCAAATGTTTCCCTTCCTTCCTGCCTCAGTGCTGTGGTTATGAGCACTGCCCTTGAAGGCAGACATTGTGATTGCTTTTCAGACTGAAAGCCTTGCCTGCTCTTGTTCTTCCCTCATTTACCTTTGTTGCTGAACAAACAGTCATTGATTTCTGTTGCATGTGTTTTCTAAAGCAGCAACACCCAGGATTGGACCCAAATGTGGAGCCTGTCTGCTTTGTGACTTTTCCAATTTAAAATTGCAAACTGCTTAAGAAACGGGAGCCAGTGCTTTTTATTTGTATTGACTCTGTTAATAAGGGAAATGAACACAGGTGAAGGGAACACTTGGATTGTTCATGTACACCTGCCCTGTGAAATGTGGATTTGGGAAGTAAGTGTGAATTGTTTGATTTAAATGTAAGGGAAGAAAAGCCTTGCAGCAGAGAAGATTTAGACTGTATGAACATGTTTATGCCACTTCTTCCATCAGGGTATAAGGAATTGCAGACCTGCTGGTGCCAGTGCTGTGACAGAGGGCAGAGTTTGGGTCATTCTGGAATAGATCCATGTTTTCAGTAAGGAAGCAGCACAGTGGATTTATCCAATGCAGACTTTGTGTTATACGTATCCTTAATAGCATGTGTCTGTGTTACTATTTTGCTTGCTGCCTGTCATTTTTGCCACGTGACTCAGTTATTGGTTCAATTCTCATGTTCCTGCTTGATCACAATTCCTGCACCTGTAACTTTAATAATTTGTAATATTACTGGCAGACCTTTAGCTCATCCTACCTGTACAGTACCTACCTGTGTTGGGTGCTGTGCAAATGTTTAAGGGAATACCAGGCTTTGTTGTGTGTGTCAGCTATAACACTGCATTGAAACTAGGTGTGGGTAAAGGAGATTAAAGCAAAAAACCGAAGACAGAAAAGCAGAAATGTAGGTTGTGGTTTTTCTAAGGAGGTCAACATCTTTACTATGGTGTTTTAATTTTTTGCAATATCCGTAGTAATTGAAATATGAGTACAAAGGAAAACCTGCTTCAGGATGGGATTAACTCAAGTGCTGGAGTTAAGTCTAGTTTGCCTTCAGATCTCAGAAAGTGAAATGCACTCAGCATTCTGGTCCTCTAATGTAGATGCCCAGGATTTCCCTGTGGCCCTACACTGACTCCGTATGAAGTCTAGAGCTGGCTGATGTAATTAATACCTAAAATCAAATACAAGACTCCTCAGTTCATCTTGTAATGAGTCTTTTGCATCCTTATGGTGCTTTAATTTATAAATGGCAAGATGCTGTGTGACAATAGATTCCAGCATTAAAGAATGACCTGGTTATATTTTCCTCTAGTTAGTTCCCTGCTATTTGCTACTCTTCATGAGGATATTTATCTCCTTATCTTTATGGAGCACTGTGGCTTCCAGGTGTGTGCAATGCCTTGCATTAACTATTCCACAGGTTCAAGGATGAAGAATGTCATGGCATCTTCAGTGACTTGCCTTGGGCCATAAGCACAGTAATTTCTTCACAACAGCTACTCAGTGCTACTGATGTGACAGTATAAAATGAAGGCATGGGGACTTGGAGGCAGATTTGTCAAAGAGTGTCCAATGGCATTGTACACTTGAATTAAAGGGTGGACTGCATTATTTCCTGTCATGAAAAACAGATCAGTGCTTAGTGATCAATCACTTGCATCCAGAAAATGGGTCAAAATTTTTCCCATCTTTAAATCTCTGGATTAAACTGAGGCTGACTTGCACCACCAAAGAATTGCAGTTGTTCTCTACTTCAGAAGACAGTGCATGTTATTGATTACAAAAACTAATTCTACCATATGCAGAGCATTCCACCAGCTCTTGCCACCAATGTGCAGACCCAACTGTTTACCCTTTGCATATGATTCTGACTTCATCAAATGTTTCTCTGCTGGAATCAAACAACAGGGCTGCTGAAGCAGCAGGACAGTGGGAGTTTGTGCTCACCTTCCAGGTCTTGCAGTGCTTGACCATCAGAAATTGTTGCTGTCCCAAGGTGAAGTAACACCTGAGAATACCTAAGTGTCTGCTGTTCCTAAGCTGTTAAAAGCTGATCTTTTAGTTGTGGCTGTTCTATAGACATCGTCCTTTGCTGCCACTGTTGCAGGTGCTGGTTGTGTCAGTGAAATTCAGTGGGTGCTCACTGGAACAAGGCAGCTGATGAGCTGTGTGCATATGTACATTTGCCTCCTGGGCTTGCCTTTTAATTGAATCTAAAAATCAATTTTCAATTAGAGGTGGTTTGGCACCTCATATTAGCTGTTAGAATTGTGAATAAAGGTACAGAGTAAAGCATGCAAATCCATAATTACTTTTACCTTAATGAAATGAACATTAGCAGAATTAGTAAGAGATGTGCTGAGTACTTAAGAGAGTTCAGGAGCGTTAACACTGACATGGCTGGAGATGCCAGGCATTGCCAGGCTGGCCTTGTGTGTGGTCTTACTGCATTTCTCGTGCCAGCACAGCTAGATGGAAATTATTTTGGCTGCTGACAGAGAAATAGAACACCCCAAATAATACCCCTATGGTTTAGGTCATTTTTCCTTCTTGAAATGGGGACAAGAACTCGTGCTACATCAGTCAATATTTGCATGCTAAATCAGCCCCACTGTTTGAAAAATAATTACCTGGAAATGTTAAATGAGATATTTTTCAGATCTGATTCACTTAAATTATTCTGAAGTGTATATATGACATGTATGTCTGAACACCCTGGACAATCCAGCATCTACATCCATCACTAGTTATCTGAAATTTTTAGGATCTTCTGTGGTTTTCCAGTTGTTGGATGATATTTGTCTTCTAAAGCAGGAGCCCCTTGCCCCTGTCAGTGCAGCTGCATCACCTCAGAAAGGAAAGCTGATCAATAACTTTGCATTCTGTTCCATACTGCAAGTCTGTTCCAGAGTGACCATTATTTTGCAACCATTGCCTTTTAGGCTATTTGTTTTAAATTGTTGAAACATAAAATCAATACAACAGAACAGAACTCAAATGGTAAACACTGAAAATGGGAAAGCAGTTTCTTCTGCTAACCCTCCCACATGTGTTTTCATTATTTTCAGCACAGCGGATTGTGTGTTTCTCTTTCCCCAATTTCCAACAAGTTTTTTTTTCTGTGAACAGCCCAGGTGATTTTCTTCCAAGTTTTCCAGTAGAAAAATCCGCCCAGGTTCTTTCTCAGGCTTCTGGGATAACTTTAATGACAAAAAGTAGAGAAGTAGTTGGGATGTTGTAAGGATGAGCTGGATAGTCTTTGTATTTCATTACGTGGACTGTCTCATTAAAGGACACAAAAAGCAAAACGTGTGAGAATTATAAGGGGTAAATAGTGTTTCTATATAGGCTTAGTAGTTAGGGCAGATTGCAGATGAGAATTCCTTTGGAGTCAGTGGCTTTTCACTGTGACCATGCTAAACAAGCTTTTTGGAGGAGGGAAATAGGTGCCTCTTGATCTTCTGTTTTTATTTTATCTAGTTACTGTGTACTTGTTCTTTTCTCCATGGACCTATAAAGCTCTCTCTGGTTTTAAATTAATTGCTGTTAACTGTTCTGTTTTGTACAACCAAAAGAGGAACGTTTGGCCCTATCCTATTGGCTTAGAGTCTGGATGAAGCCCTTAGTGCTACTTCAGAGAGGTGGCAGTGGTAATCAGAGAAAAATAAAGTGATGTAGGTTGGAAGGAACCATAAAGATCCTTAAAGATCACTAGACCGGGTTGCTCAGAACTCCATCCAACCTGACCTTTGTACTTGGTCTTACTGAACTTCTTGAGATTCCCACTTGTTGAAACATCACAGAGAAGACATGGTGACAAAGATGAGCAATGCAGTGTGTCTGGAGACAGACTCTGCTGTGGAGCTGCAGCCTTCACCGTGCTGATGATTTCAGTACAGTTTTATAGGTGGGTGCCTGAGAGAGGAATCTGCTTGAAAACATTGGTCATGGATGAGATGCTGCTTGCAAGTTTTCCAGTCTATCTTCACTCTTCTGTGGTGCTCCATGTTAAATTTGCTATGTTGATGCTGTGTGTCTGCAAAGGCAAAGAATATCAGTCAATAAAAGCTTAGGAATAGCATGGGTTATGTAAAACAGAATATGAAATTGTTACAGGGAAGACCATGGAAAGGGATGACATTGGATATGGAATGCCATAAACCCCCAGTACCCTGAACCTTTACAAGGCAAACAGTGGTAGCTCTGATGAAATGAATGCTTGCAATTGTTCCTATAAACTTCTGGATATTTATGAAAACATTAAACAGGCTTTTGTGTGAGAAGCCATTGGCAACCATAATTAAAATTTCTCTAAACATATGTAGTTTATGGCACACTTATTGTCTACAATAAGAATTTGAAGGCTTAAGGAGCTTCAGATAAAGTGCAGCAATGTGTTAATAACCTTCTATATCTTATTGAGTACTTCAGCTCTCTTTAATGACTTTTAATGTTGAAGTGTTCTGAAAGTTTATTTACCAGTCTGTTTACATTCATTAGTATAGTTATTTCAAAATCAAAACATTTACAAGCCCTGTAGCTCAAGGCATGTTATCCTTGCCTCTCTTTATGAAGTTCCTAAATGTTTGGTTTCACACCAGCATTGACCACTGCAAGAAAAGCTAAAAATAGCTATAGTTTGTGTCCGTTAGAGAAGTAAAGGGAACTGCTACATAATCTCCACAAGGGAGAGTGCAGAGAGTTCTCCGTCATCTGTTTCCAGCCCCTGGTCAGCTGGTGCTGCTGGATGGACGGAGTTTGTGGTGTAGCAGAGAGAGGGCTGGTGCTGGGCACGCTTGGCAATCGGAGCACATAGGCTGGGTCTCATCCCTCTGCACTGAGGTCATGCCAGGAATTCTTCCCAGAGGATGCTGCCAGAGCAGTGGGACCTTTGTGGAACTGAAATTCTTGATTTCATAATGCCGCTTAATCCATATTGCATAACTTTTTGGAGTTTTTTGTTTGTATTTCTTCAGCACTTTCATTGACAGAGCATTGTTATTCTTGGAACCTTCAGCTGCCCTGGTAACTCCCCTGAAGAATAATCAGTCTGGGAATTTTTGTAACCAGGCATAATTTGCAACCCTTTTTTTCAGCTCTGTGCATTGATTATTTCTGCTTAACATTTAAAGATAAATTAATGCTGTGACACACAAGGATTAGCATAATAAATAGGAAGATTGCCAAGCCTTTCTTTGGGTTCAGCAAGAACTAGCCTGTGTGCAACCCCTGCAATTTGTGCAGCATTGGGACATAGAGATAATAGTCTGCAAATACAGAATAGGCATCTTTATTACTCTTCTGGCAAATTCAATATTTTAAAATTTTTATTCATCAGAGACAGGATGTCTTGGATCATCTAATTCTACATTTGAACCTGACAGTCCTTTACAAGCAAGGACAGCTCAGCAGCGAATATTAAATTGTAAAAATAAGGAAGAGTTCTTTCAAAGGGCAGAATACATTGGTAATGTCATGTGTTATAACCTATAAACTGTACCTGTATAAATACTTGAAAGGCTGTCAGGCTTAGATAAAAACCTGATGTCTCCAGCAAATAAATTTTTATAATGTGTTGACCCTCTATTTTTCTTGAGCCAGTTCAGCTGTGGAGAAATCACTGTGACCAGCAATGCTCCATCAAGCTGTTATTTTTCTCTTAACAGGTGTTTGTCAAACTTCTCTTTTAGCTGTAGTCTGGATTTGGAAATACACAGTGATGATAGGAAGGGAGACTGAGAACTTTGGAATGCTGTGAGTCATATTTGCAATTGTCTGAATTAATATCTGCCTTTTTAGTGCTTTCAATTATCATTGTTTCTCAGGAAAACTAATGGTTCTATATAGAAATGGATGGTTTGGCTACTTTTGGGAGATCTGTTACTTTTGTCCCACTTTAAAACACATCATAAGCATTTCAGGACTTATTGCAGGCAAAGCTGCTGGTGTTGAGTTGGCTCTCCTTGATGAGCTGTACTGGTGGCCAGAACATCAGCAGATCTCCTGCCCATGCCCCTTTCCATGACCACAGCAGTGCCTGCAGGGCTGGGCAGAGCCTGGGGATGGCAGGACAGTGCAGCTTGGCTGCTGGACTGGGGAGCATTGCCTGAGAACTTCCATTTCTGCATGGGAACTGAACTTTAAAGCAATGATTTTCAGGTAACAGTTGTGAGTGCAGGGCATTGATGAGAATGAAGAAATGCATCAGCCAAAGCCTTTCTGGCAAACACAAATGGGGAAAACTTCAGCAAAATTCAACTATTGGTATTTGGTTTCCATGTTATCTCCTAGGCATCTGCAAGGCAGATTTAGCAGCTGGATAGGAACCCTGGAGATGTCTGGGCAGGCAGATTGAGGCAGAATGCCTGCCTGAGAACAACAGGTTGGGACAGCTTTGGGTGGCTGCTGAGGGAAGCTGGTTTATGTGGTTGCCACAGCAGGAGAAAGTGGTGAGTGTAGCTTAAAATTGTGAAGTGTGGTCATCTTTTTTTCATGCTTTTGGTGGTATAGTGGGCAAGGTGCTTCAGATGGTTTCTTTCTCCAGGACTGGTTAATTGGGTTGAGTAGTGGCTCAGACATGCAGGACCAGGCAATCTGTGTGCTGAGTTAGTTCTCTACAATAATGAATTTTTTCAGGGGCCACAAGACAGGCCTGAGTGATGGTTCCTTAGGTCGCCTGACTTGTGGCTTTCTCTGACCTTAGAGTGCTTGGCTTTGCAGCCTTGATATGTTATTTAAACAAGGAGTATCAGGGTATTTATTTTTTTAGAGAGGGAAGGTTCAGTGGATGATGGTGACTAGGTTTGGGGGTTTTTTTTTGCTGGATTTTGCACACAGTTGAAGAAATACATTCCAAGAAAGCATCCCTAAATTATTCTTGTAACTCTTTTTGGCTTTAATTGGTAAATTACTTCTTGCAAGTCTGAGAGATGAAGAGTCTCGTTTCCTGGAGTGATTTGATTGGCAATTTAGAGATGATTTGTTAAAACTGGAAGAGTGCATTTCAAAAGATTAAATATGAAATTGCAGAACTGCTTAAGGGCATAATTGCCCTGCTTTCTGCTGGAAACATTGTTGTACTGGAAATATATACACCAAACATGTTCTTGTGTCATGGGTTTTGAAAAAGAAACACAGAGTTCCTTGGAGCTGAGAGTTGAGTATCCACTCCATCCTTAAACCTGTTCTCTGCTCCAAATTCCAATAGTATTACTGTCAATAAACAAACCTTGCACCATAATTTTAGCATATTTGCAGTCAAATCAGTCTGTTACATCCCTCAAGGTTTTAATCTGGTTAATGTTAATGCTTTTTTGGTTTCTTAGCTTGTAAACTGATGTGTACAAGAATTTACTTTGCAACTGAGACAAGTTGATGGAATAAAAAGATGGATCCAAAATTTTACTGTTAATAATAATGAAGAAACTATGTAAGTTCTTCTTGAATACAGAGCAAACTCTAGACTAAGCTGGTAGGGGCAGGGCACAGGCTGCTGAGAGATGGTTTGGCAGGAGATGGACCTTGGCTATATTCAATAAAATGGCAAATACAGAAAGGCTACAAATCACTTTAGGCAAAATATTAATGAAGGCCAGAATGTGTCTAACACTTTATGCTGTAACTAATCATTAATAAGCTATGTTTTAATCTATCTTATTTGACTTGATGGGGTCACTCAGAAACTGAGGGTCTGTCTGTGAATTACCCCTCCAGTCTCTGGGCTGTCCCAGGGCAGCATCTCTGCTGATCTGTCATCCCTTATTGCTTGGGACCTTAACAGACTTAGTGTTCTTTTCCAGCACTAACCTGAGTTGTGCTGTGGTGGGACTCTGCAGCTGTCCCTCACTAGCCAAGGAGCTAAATCATTGACTTTACTGTTTCTTAAAGAACTTTTGACATCTTTTATATACACACCTCAAGAGTGTGCCATTACTTAACCCTTTACTGAGACCTTCATCAAAGCTGTCTGTGCTTTTATTGACAGTAATGAAAGTGGTGTATTCATTGCTCTTGCAGAGGTCTCAGGTGTTTGATACACTGACATCCACTGTTGGACTCCAGTCCTAAACTCCACTGCAGTCCTAAGGCCTGTCAGGAGCAGTGCATGCTCCCTGCTGCACAGATAAATACTGAGCATTTAATTCAGTAATGAGCAGTGTCTTTTATTCTGGCTTCTAGACAGTTATAATGATAAACAAGTCTGTGTTTTAAATGAAAGAAGAGTGCTAATGACAAAATATCATTTATTTCCAGCATGCTGAGTGTACTGAGGGTGGTGGAGGTGAATTTGTGTTAGCACAAAAGGCTGGTTCTGTTAAGCCCTCTGCAGTTTCAATGGCTTTTGATAAATCCCGTGTTTTACTGTGAATTAAATTGATAGGTTCTCCTTGTGTTATGCATCAGAGATCTATGGAATTTAATAAGAGAAGATAAGAGGCACTTCCAGGCTTTCACACCACCCTCCAGCACCTCTGTGGAACTCTACAGTACCCACAGAAACATGCACAGTAAATGCAGCATTTCCTATCTCACACCACAGACCTCTCCTGCAAGGGACCTGGGCTAGGGACGTGGGGCATTCAGGCTTATGATGAATCAGCAAGGCAACTGAGATAAGGATTTTAAGGAATAAAAAAAGCCTGTTTGCTGTGGTTACGTTGAGCAGCAGCAGCTGTAATGCTGGAATGCTTATTCTAGAATAATCTGGTTTATTCACGTGGTTTTGGAAGCTGGGAAGGTAAATGTGCAATCCTGCAGAGGAGGCGAAGGGTCTGCTGAGGGTGCTTTTAATAACTGGCTTTTCTCTGATATCAGCAACCCCTCTGGCAATGTAAAAACCATGGCAAAAAGGGCTTCAGGCAGTTTTCCTGGATTTCTACAGCTCCAGTTCCTATGTGTGTCCAGCTTTCCTTACCCCAGTGGGAGGCAGGTAACCAAACACTTCTGTTAACCTCCCAGTAATTTAGAAGCTTCTCAGAATTTGGCTCTGAGGTCACAGCTGTATTTGTATGTCACCAACTGGTGTTTTTTCCCCCAGTAAGGTATATACCATTCTCTTTAGGAAATTACCCTGTGCTAATATATGCAGTTTATGGCTTTGGGGGTTTGAATACTGGAGGACACAGTGGGAAGGATGGATTTTTACTGGAATTTAGAGCTGACATGCATTTAATTCTCTTTAGGTTACAACAACTCGGTGTTTCAAAAGAAAATACAGGATGGAACTCTCATGGGATTTGGTTTTTCATGTCTTTTTGGTGTGTTTCCCACCACCCCACACAGGTTCCCTGTTGTAATTCTGAATGTATCAAAGCTCTTGATCTTACTGGGGGAAGTTTTTTCCTACAGTTCCCCTACCAGATATTGCAGTTTCCTGTGTTGCTGAACTGTTTGTGGATATTTGCTGTAGACAACCTGGTGACTAATGGTATTGTTTGTACCTGAAGGTTGCTCAAAGCTGGTGCAGCAGTGCCTTGGAGACTCTGAGAAGAATGCATTTCTCACTTAGGGGTTGTATAGATAAGAGTCCTAATTCACCACTGAGACCCTTTTTCTGTGTTGCTGCAACCAGACTGAAAGGGAAGAATACGATGGGGAATCTACCAGGCTATCTCAAATCTTTTAAAAGCTTCCTCATTCCCAGTGCTGAAGTTTTTCTCTGTTGAATTGGTTTTCCTTGCAAAAGTGCTGGGCTCTGCTAACACTGCTGAAGAACAAAAGATGAAGTATTTTGTGCAGCATGGATAACTTGGATCGTGCCTAGAGAGGAACTCACAACATCTGAGACAATGTATTAGATGTGAAGTATGTGTGAGCATCTTGTGGAACTGAATGTAATGAGGGAGTAGAGAGGGGTTGCAGATGGTGGGAAATAAAGCCCTGAGGGCTTAGCTGGCCTGGCACTTAGGGAGAAAGGCAATGCCATCCTCTTGCCTTTAACATTGGATTTCTCATTGTGAACAGGATAATTTCAGTAAGTGCTGACAAAGAGCTATTAAATCTCAGCCTGCTCAAGGGTTTGGCTATTTTGTAGGGACTTCAAAAGAAATTGGAAAATGAGGTATGAACAGAAAACTTTTTGTGTTATGTGATTTCATTTTGGTCCAGAAGCCACAAATCTCATTGCAATTATTACTGAAGTCCCTGTGGATCTGATAAATAATTGATTTAAGGGGGCTGTTTGTAGAGCAAAGGCGAATGGAGCAGCAATGAGGTCAGCAGCAGGTTTGCACAAATACATGAGCAGTGACAAGCTCAGTGTTGTATTGATCAGTGCTGGAGAAAGGGGGAGATTTGTGGGGGGTCAGGAACTACATTATGAAGGGCATAAAAACCTTCTTGGCTTTAGCCCTGTGAGATATGGAAAGACAGCAAGCATTTAGGTTTGAGGAATGACCAGTACTTGGGGAAATGTGGACCTTGGCATTGTACCCAGAGGAGAGTGCATGTTTTATGGTACCCAGTGAAGGGGAGGAAGGAGGATTAAGGAGTTTGAAAGAATGGCTGTGGAACTAAAATGAGTGGAAAAGAAGGCATTGGGCCCTAAGCTGTTGTGGTACTTTGCCCTGTGTTCTAGAAATAGATGCCTGCTCTTGGCCCCTGTACAATATTCAAAGGACCCTATGGGACACTGGCTGGGTGCTCAGTTTTCAGTGCAGTGAGTGCCAAAAAATCTCATTGAAAATATGGTTTTAAATTATGCCAATTTTATATATTGGTGCTATCCATGGCATGGTTTTCTTCTCTATGGATGAATAACTTACAACCCAGGGCAACCCAGTGATCTTAGTATCTGGAAATTAAAATCTTCAGGGGTTATTCCATGAGTAGCCCAAGTGTTGACATTAAACCCTTCCTAGTGTTGCCCAGCCTCTCTGCTTGCTCATGGAGATGCCCTGTCTGGCTGCACTGTGCTTTCATAGCATGAAAAGAGAAGAGTAAACTCCAGAGGGCCACATTTGTTTATGTTATATTTATCATAGGTAATCACAGCTATTTGTTCTCTGAGGGAACCTTAAAGTTCATGCAGCAGGTCACCTTGGGTGGTCAGGGGTCTTGTTTGGATGAGCACCCAGAAGCCTGGAGCACCTATGGAGCTTGTCAGGCAGATGGAGGAATCACACAATGCAATTTCTTTCATGGCATATTCATAGATTGATTAGTTGTCTCCTCCCAGCTAAAATAAGGAACTCTGGATAAAACACAGAATGGGATAGAATTTATCAAAGCTTGGACTTATGAAAGGTTCATTTTAAGTCTAATTTGAGGCAACTGCTCAAAGAGACTGCAGTGCTGGTTAAAAATTTAAAGACAATTTTGGATTTTTTTTTTTTTTTTAAATTACACTATTTTTCATCTAGTTCTGAGAATTCTGATAAGAAAACCCTGCAATTGTATAGCTGGAGAGAGCAAGAACTGGATTGGAGAAAGGAAAAAAAATATAATAATACAACTTAGCACAAGTTGAGTGTTGCTGCACACAGACTGACTGTAATAGCAATGCAATATTGGTGGTCAGCCTCCTGCCCTTGGTGCAGGACTGCCCAGGGTCCCATGGCACACTCCTGCCCTGCAGCGGCACTGGGATCTGCATTCACTTCCTTCTCCTTCGGTGACCTAGACAAGAAAATTGGAGAGAAGTGAAACTGGAAGCAGGGACCCTCCTGGTGCTCAGAAACCTTCTTGCAGTTTGAGTTCTCTGTCCTGTTGCCACAGTCCTGCCCAAGTTCTCCCACTCCATTTGTGCCTTGTGTCCTGCCATGCCCAGGACAAGAAATCTTACTTGTTGTTCTATCTTCCCCTTCCTTCTCTTTAGTTTACATGCTCCTAGTGAGAACTCGTTGTCCTTGGAGACAAAACTGTAGCAGACTGTTGGAGTATTTGCTCTCTCTCTTTTGCCACTTCAGGTCCAGGTTGTGTCCCTGCACTGTAGTTTATAACCTTCTTGGGTCAGGAACTTGCACTCCTGTGCCTCAACTGGCCATCAGTCTGACTTGGTCTTCAGGTGCTACCTAAGAAATATGAGCAATAACAGTAATTGGAAAGGAACCTTGTTATCAGTCTTGAAGTTATCCGGAGTATCAACTTCAATAAAAAGTGGCATGAAGCTTCTACTTGATGAAATTTATCTGAACTGAACAGCAAGGGATAGATAATCCAAAAAAAAAAAAAAAGCTTGTGCTGTAACATCAAATGTTTTTGATCCTGAAACTGGGACTGTGCAATTAATCTGGTTTTCCAGAAGCTAGCAGATACTTCCAAATGTGAAATTATTCCTCTTCTGCAGAAATGAAAGGATTCAAAAGATCAGCCTCAGCAGTTTCTGCTGGGACTGTGCCCAGGGTATGTCATTTATTTTCTAATTTTTTTTCAATTAGATTATTTTTTTTCTCTTTCAAAAGAGAGGATGTCCGACTATTTAATCTAATCTAGTTCATTTATTGTTTTTTATCCTGCTGAGCCTCTCACTGCAAATCCAATAGTGCTAGCAAAGCACAGACCTTGGGAGACCTCCAGGGAACTTTTGCACTACTTTTCCAGTGGCAGATCTTACTGGGGTAGGGATCTTTGTTGTGACTGTAAAGTGCAGAATGTTCCCATCCATCTGTTATTGGCTGGGTAAGTTTTGGGTGTAAGGCAGGGTCAGAATTGCAGATATAATTTTCAAAATCAAGGGGAATTCTTGAAGGGAATTTCCAGAAGGTAATCTTCATCTGTTTTTCTCCAGCCATTTGTTCCACAGCCACATGGTTGGTGTGGGAATATCACAGTTCCAGGTTTGCATTAGGGGGTCTCTGCTGCTTTAGGGGTCCCCATTCAGCAGTGGTGAATGTCCCACTGTGTGGTACTGGTGTCGCTCAGTGTACACCACCCGAAGGCACGTCGTTGCTTACAATCTGCTTTTTGATGGTTAATGAAGATCTCTAAAACTGCAGCGTGTTCTGGTCCTTTTTTACTGTGTGTTGTAGCAAACAAGTAAACTGAGGATAAATCCAGACCCTGTGGAAAGAAGCTGTAAGATTCCCATTAGCTTCTGTGAGAAGTGGAAGGGTTTTCTGTGTGGAGCTGAAACAGCTATTGAAAACAAGATTGACCTCCCGATCGGAGCAGAACTTAAATCTTCTGTGCAACTTTATCACCATCTGCTTTGAGTTCTGCTCACACTGCAGAAGGTCATGTACAGAAACTCACAGTAGACTTGAAAAGTGCCTTGCTGTCTCTTAAAGGAAAAAGGGAGGCATGAAAAACAAAAGGTGGTTGTTTTGCCAACTGGGTGCTGATATAGTGGGGGAGTTCCTCATCAAGGTATACTCTTGGAGTTGACAGGGAGATTGTCTTCAAGTCATTGTACTTGGATTTCTATATTCTTTTTCTTGTGCTCATTAGAAGCAAATGATTCCCAGTTCTGATTAGATGAGCAGCGAAACATGTGATAAATGTGCACTGAAGTTAGAAATCCTGGTACCAGTCTGGGAATTATGAGTGCAATAAGCAGTAACACTGTTTACTGTTCTCTAATTTTCAAATGAAATGTTCAGTGTGTGAAGATCACTGTGTTCAATAACGAAGCATAAGCAGCCACATATGTTTGGCCTGATGCTCTCACACCACATTAAAAATTGCAGTGGAACTTTGCAATGCTTAGTAAGTCAGGAAAAGGCTGAGGGAAACACAGACTTCTCCCCAGTGGGTCATTCATTGTGTGGTTCAGATCATAGTTATAGGGGCACTGCTTGGATTCCTCAGCAATCTGCTGATGTCTTTGGGGTGCTGAAAAAATGACAGCAATGTGTCAAAGGAAATACAATTAAATGCCCAGATAGATACATCAGCAGTCTGAATATCTTCACCCAGTTTTGGGGGTTTTCTTTCTTGTTGCAGGAGGAGGAGACTTTCTTCTCATAGTCACTGTGTTAATGGAAATGCTGCTGTTGGCAATTGCTGGTTATATATTGCAGGGCCCCCACAGAGTTAAATCTCTCCCCATGTCTGATAGTAGGTCAATGGCAGAAATCTTCTTCCTTAGTCTTGGTGATCTGGAATTCTCTTAGGATTTGCTGCCCAGGAATTGCTTAGGGCTACAGTATGGGAATAGATAACTCTACTAGTTTTATTGAGGAAGGTTTCATGCGTGAAACCTAGAGCATGTACAAAAACTCTCAGGAAAATAGGAAGCACGAAATGTGCATTTCTAAGACAATAACCTTAATTTCTGCATTTTTCTATTGCCATATTGAGGTGTAAAATTAAGGACAAGAAGGCAGGCAAAATGACATTGTGCTAGTATAAAACTGAGAGACTAATTCAGAGATCTGGGAGCTTTTTTGGGTGGGAACAGGTGCAAAATATTCCTTTTCTGTCATACTTTGCCTTTTGAGTCTCTTCCTGTCATTTTTCTGTGCAGGTTTCACATAAATAGAACATGAATGGAGTTGCCTGCTCTGATCCAGATGGGAGGATACAGAGCTGCTATAATTTTAATGTGAAAGATACATTAGCTTTCATTTAAATTCTGTAAATATGCACGTTCTCCATTGAAGAAGTGGAGACAAACTGGGAGGCATCGATGATAATTGTACATGGAAGTTGTGAGCCCTTGGCATTAATACCCACCCAAGCTTTTCAGTTTGGAACAGCTTCATATTGTAGATGAATCACTGACCTGATCTTGCAAACAATTGCCCGTGTGTTTAGTTTTATGCACTTGTGTGTTACTGTTGCAGGCAGGAGGTTAATTGAAATTTGGAGTCAGTGTACAATCGATAGATCAGGTAGGAATGGAATTCTGTGCTCTCAAACAATTTCCCTGTTGCTGTGTCTATTTGAATTCAGCTAATTTAGGCTCTGCTTTATGAAGTTGCTCCAATTGTTGCAGAAGTTTTTTTCCTTCTCTGGGTGTAGTAGTGTCATAAGAGAGCAGGCAGAAAAAGGCATCCTTGAGAATAAACTTATCCCCAAAACTGAATCAAACTTTCCCAAGGTGTTGAGCCTCTGGAGTAATTTCTTTCTTCTGCTGCTGAGAGTCCAAACAGGCAAATGGATGGGCTTGACGACTACACACTCCCACTGTGGGGCATTTCCTGACTATGGAATGCAGACAAACTTTACAGAGGGAAGTGAAAATGACTTGGGAAGAGCCAAATCAGTGCTCTGCTGTTACAGGTCTGAGTTACTCAAAGTACAGGACGACTCAGGAGCTGCTGAGGGGCTCAGGCTCCTCTTTGAACAGCAAGTCTGTTTGTTGGGAGGGTTGCAGAGAGCTCTGCACAGGTGTATTCATGTTCCTCATTAGAGAAATAAAGTGTTCTCCTTTATTCTTAGCTCATTTATTTTTATATCTCACAACAATACCACTTCCTAAAGAGAAATAATGTTGGTCTCCACATCAGCAGTAGTAACTGCTCTGTGTTTCTCAGCTGGCTGGGCCAGCAATAATGAACACTGGGTATTTCCACAGCCCAAAATGCTACAAAACCAAGTTTTTCATGTAAGTGAAAGGGAATGTATATTGTTTCATTTTAACCAGTTGTCTCATGCCACCATAAAGGGCTGCCTTAATTATCTGTGGTGAACTTGAGAAAAACTGCAGTTTTACCAGCTGTGAGGATCTTGACTTTTCTCCTTGACTGACACACAGGAAGGGAAAAGTTTGAGTACTTTTAGATATTGATGTATTCTCTTTCTAAGTATGTGTATATCAAATACCCTCAGAAGCAATAGTTTTCACTTTTGGGAGGGAGTTTTGTAATTAGAACAGTTTTACTGATCCCTGCACATTGGAAAGCAGACCCACACAGATTCTCCAAAATCATTGTATTGTCTTTCATTTAAGTATGTATTAGGAAAAAAGGTATTTATCTTTAAAAGTAGAAGTTTGGAACTAAGAAGTCACTCAGCAGCCAACAACAAAAACTGGAAAGTTTATCCTATGTAGGTTTTTTTTCCAAATACAGCATTTGGAGTAGTCAGTGTCTGCACACAGCTTGGAATGAAAGACTTATTAAACAATTACAGTACAGCAGAGACCAATATAATTGCATTTACTTTATTTTAATGTTTACTTGTTTAATTGGAAATCTCTTCCTGAAGATGTCTGGAAACTTTCATACCTCTACTCACTTTGTTATTAATAGTTTTTTTAAAAGTTACAGCATATCCTTAGCAAATGTTATGCATATTTTATATGGCAAATATAGTCACCTATTTATAATTTATAACATATGTTGCTAAAACATTTATTAAACATTGATAGCTGGTTTCATGTTACTACTACTGTATGTTATAAATACAATAAAATCACTCAAACGTTCGACCAACCTTTCTATCAACATTCACTTATTGTTAATAGTTTTGCAAACTGTGGTAACGTAAAAGTGGCCATAATGTATCATAAATGACTTATGGAGTCATCCCCACCTGTTCATTCATCATTTAGGTCATACATCAAACTGTTGCTAAACCTTTCTATGTGTCAAATGCACCCATCTGGAGTGCTGGAGAGAGTCAGCTGTGCTTCAAGGAAATGCCAGCACTGTGTTTTCAAACAAAACTTAGTTATGAGTAAGTCTATCACTGAGCTGTAACAAGCTGGGCTTGTCTCTCTGAGCAGACAAGGCTCCTACTTCTCTTTCCCTCTCCCTCAAGGACTTCCTGCTGTGTTGAAAAGCTTGTTGGTTTGCAGTCAGAGCATTTCTCCAGCCCTTTATCTGTAGGGCACTGCTCTGGTTTCCTCTTGGATGGTGCTGTTGCCACCTTGGTCTCATCCCTGGCAGATGAAGTAACTGGAGGTCTTTGAGTGTAATCTGGGCTGCTGTCGGGGACAAAGGCAGTGGGACAGCAGTCCTGTGTGGACAGGGTGTTCTTGGGAGAATCAGAGGAGCAACAGGTTGCTCTTCTCTTCTGGCCACTGCTTGCATGGAAAATGTCTTTAATATAGAATATTGAAGGAGTTCTAGAGCAAAGGTAGAGTTTAGGACCACGTGGGCAGTGATTCTTACATCCCTTATCTTGTAAATGAGAATCAGAACCACATGCACTTCTCTACCCTAGCACGTGCAAGATTGATGATTTTCCTTCCTTTATGAATTCCATCAAGTGTCTCCTTTGGATAGTGCACTCTAGATTAATTTGTGGCCTTTGCCCATGTCCATAAATCTTGATTTTTGACTAACAGTTTTTAAGCTCTGCTTTAATGTGGCTTTGCAAGTTGAACTTGTTTTGCTGCACTTGTGATTTTGTGCCTGCAGAGCACAGAGTGATTCCAAGGCCTGGGGAAGGAACTGGTAAACGCTGGAGAAGAGGTTTTAGTTAACTGGCAGCAGAACTTTCCTTGCATCCGGTTGTTCATTACTGCCACATCACCTGCTGTGATCTCCACGGTGGTGAAATGTGTATGTTGCAAATGAGGTCCCTGCACCCATCAGATGTTTACTCCTTCCTTCTGAATCCTTAAACTGTCCCTCTGAATCCCTACTAGCCGTTTTGTGGTAATGTTTCAAAGCATTATGCTGGGATTCCTTGAGATCCACATGGCATGTTATTATCTTAATTGTATTTCTATTTATGCCTTGATTAATTTTTTAATATAACCAAAAATTGTGTACAATTTAATCTCTTCCATTCTATGTGTTTCTAACCCAGCTAAGCTTCACTGTCTGAGAGCCTTTTCAGCCCTTAAAGTTATATTATTAGAACTGGAACTTAATGAAATTTATATGTCTTCTGAGATACTGCTGTGCAAATGTATGAGTTAGTCTATTTTTAGGACTACAGTGATAACTAGAATTGGTAGGCACCCCAAACGGTGTTTGAGATTCAAAGGGAATAATGTCAGTGCTATGGATTCTCCCTTGTTAAGTGTAAATTAATTGCTCCATTGTTTGCATCCAGCTTGCAGTCTGTAATTTGCTATTCTGAGGGATATTTTTTAATCAAGGGGAAAACTTGGAAATCCTGTTACAGACACAGTGAAAGCAGGGGAGATAGGAGATGAATTTTGCAAGCAGGGGTTCCTGTGGCTTCTCTTTTCCTGTGGAATGCAGACGCACAAAGCCTTGGATTCTTGGTGTGTGTATCACAGGGCCCCTCCCCAGGGTTACAGTGGGGACAGCTCCCGGGGCTGCAGCTGTGCTCTCTGGTTTGGTCTGTGCACAGCTGCTCTGGCTGATGCCACCACACTTAATTTCTTCAGTGGCATGCTCTCTGTATCCAGATTACAAATAAAAGTAAAGCTGTTACTACTTGGCCATGAGCACAGAAGTCAGTGTATGTGACTGGAGTTTGTACACATAAATTATACATAAATCTGTTTCAGGGTTCAGGAGATTTGATTTTTAGAAGTTTTAAGGAGAAGAATCACAAAGGCTTTTAAAATTCAGTTTTTCCCAAGTTCCTTTACAGGATCTCAAGGCCAAGGCAAGCGATGAAAAATCCATAAAATCCCAACTTCAGAACCAGAGGAGTGGTGTGATGCAAACATCCCGAGGCAGTGTTCATTCTGAAGTAGTCTTGTTTAAAGTATTTGGAGTTTTCCCAGTGCATTCAGATACATAGTTTGTGCCATCTTTCACTTATTTTGATGGAGTTTTAGGTGCTCTCACTGTACTCTTTCTAGGAGGAAATCACTGCCAATGAAGTTTCAGTGTTAACTTTCAAACCACTTTTCTTGTATGAGAGAACATAAAAGATGACCTAGCAAGGTCTGTGCCAATCTGATATGAATTGCTCACCCTAAAGAGGAGACAATTTTAAACAGTTCTTAATAGGAACCTTAGAGATATTCCAAGCTCTCTGAACATGGTTTGGCTGCTTGCTTTAGGTGCCCCAGCTTGAGCAGGGCTGCTGGACAAGGCGATCTCTAGAGATCCCTTCCAAATCAAAAATTCTGTGATATTTTATTAATCAGGTCCCTGATTCAGCTATCACAGCAATGGGGTTTTTTTTCCTATCCTTTTCTACTAAAACATTTGCTTAATTAGATGCCCTGAAAAATCAAGGTCTACTGTAGAATCAAGACTTTCTTCTTAGCATCATTTTAAGCAAAACCAAATGGAAGCAGAGAATTTTGCCATGGAGGTGAAAAAATAGAATATGGGTGGCATCTGCTTCAAATCCTACAGCAGAAAAATGCTTTAGGTAACTGTGGGATCAGGGGTTTCTGACCCTGTAATATGGAACTGAAAGCATGTGGAGTAGAGTGGGGATGAGGAAAGGAGGGAGGAAGGCATAGCTGTGTGATGGAACTTGCACTTTGAAATGGGTGAGTGCAGGAAATAATTAAGAACTTTTGGGTGTTGGTTTCAAGTTGCTGGTCTCATCATCCTTTTAGCAAATTAGGGACTGAAATCCAAACCCAAGGTCAGTATCAAACAGTGTCTCCAGCAGATTAGAGAACCAGACCCCAGAAACACAGTCTTGCAGCCCTGTGTTGGCCTTCCACCAACTTTGTTTCCAGTTTGCACTTCAGTTTCAAAAAGCTTTTTGTGCTTTTGCAGGGAGGGGAGAGGATTCAGCTGCACTTCTTCACGTGGGGAGGAAAGCACTGACTCATATAAAGTGTCAGGGATTTTTTTGATGTGTTTCTTTTTGAGCAGATCTGGGTAATAATGAGCACAATGTGAGACTCTGTGAAGCAGCAGCCCTTGAGCCCCAGCCCTCTTCACAGCACTTACAGCACTCCACTGAAGCGAATAGGAACCACTGCAATGAACCAGCAGCAGGCTGCTTTAGGAGAGCCCTAGACTCAAGGCTGAGCAGTCAGTCTGTAGCATGAAAACTGGCAGTTTTTCTCAAGAGTGTCCAAGGTGTGTGTCTGTGTCATTATGGAGAAGCACAGCAGCTTCAGTGGGCTTCAGGTGGCCTTCCCAGCACACACACACTCCCCAGTCCATGTGTAGTGTTGCTTCTCCAGCCCTGCTATTTCAACGATCTCTTGCTGTGTATGTTTTTCTAAAGCAATAGTAACTTCTGTTTTACAAAGAAAACAAAAGCACAGCAGTTCTGGGAGGGGACAGCTCTGTGTTCTTTGTGTGTGGATCTTGGTAAATGAAGTACTCTTGTTGTGCAGAGCTTTTTTCCCCTCGGTCTTGAGTGTCTCTAACAAGCCCCTCGGTGTTGAGTGTCTCTAACAAGGCTTCACAGATTTTGGGAAACTTAACAGCTTTTCACGTTAAAACCTGTAAACTAATTTGCTTGTGCATTGCCTCTTTCAGCAAAGCACTCGGGCAGGAGCTGAATCGTCAGCATGTGTTTCTGGGGTTAAGGACAGTGCAGCCATCCCTGCGTTTGAAACAAAACATCTCCTCAGCAGTGAATTGGCTCGGTGACAAAGCTCAAGGACAGATAATGCTGCACCACTCAGGGTCCACACGGTCTGTTTCTGAGGGGTCTGAGTGAGAGATTTGTTCTTCCATAAAAACTGAGGCTTCTCTTGGACTTCTGCAAACAGTGCAGTGCCATTTGCTTTGCAGTGGTGGTGCAAAATGGTTTTGTGCTGGTGAGGGGGTTGGCTCAGGTTCCCGTCCTAATTGGGTGCATTTCAAATCAGATTAAGAAGTTGTTGACCCAACTCTGCAACTTCTTTCCAAACCTGAAAAGAACAACTTAAACTGCCAAATAACATTGCTGGTGAACTCAAAGTTATGGTCTTCTTAAAATTAGAGTACTTGTTAAAAAGCTAATGGTAAAATGGATACTTAGAAAACCTAAGTCTTGTGTATCATCCTCTGTTGTACACTGGTTCTGCTAATTAGTTTTTAAATAATATATCTTCTTATTCTGCAGTTTGAAGTTCAGATTTCATTCTAAAGGTATATAAGGATTTCTCTGTAGGCAGTTTCATAATTAGAGATTGGCTTGTTTGTTATTTGATGATACACATTTTCCACTATGACTATTCTGTAAATTAAAGAGGTAAAGAACCTGACTTTATATATATAAGTAATCAGAGATTTCTTTAAGTAGATGGAAACAATAGCACAAGATGTGATGGGTAATTGACAATACAGAACTTTGTGCTAGAATAGAGAATTTTCTTTATAAGAGTTCGGGAAAGTTCATTTAGCCCAGCCTTCTAATTTGCTGAACATCCCTAAGTACTTTATAATGACTCTGCTATTGTTGGTACAAACTTAGAATTAAAAAGCCCATGACCAAGTGGCAATTTCCTGAGAATGCCCTGGACAGCAATGCTGAGAAGCCCTTGGTTGGAGCAGCACTTTCCAAAACTCCACAGGCTGTGTGTTACAGGGCTGGACCGAGGAGGACTGGAGCCAGCCTTGCTGTGGCAGGTGAGAGAGCCCTTGCTAAAGGAACACAGACCATGTTCATGTAAAAGATATGAATCAGGCACTTCAAGAATGCTCTCTCTGTTGTCATGGAGTTTTTTAATCTCAGTTAATCAACATATATAAGATTAAATCTCAGTTTTTGTTCAGAAGTCTCCTATGAATGGAGAAGGGGTGAACTCTGGGTTATGGGATAGAACCCTGAGCACACAAAAGGCTGTCATTTCCCTCTAACTCTAGCAGTCGCAGAAGTTGGTGTCAAAGGTGTCTCCTCTTTGTGTGGTGTCTGGTTTTCCCTGTTGTGCTGCAGTAGCATGGAAGAAAAATAAACCTCTCAAACCTGGCATCACTTCAAGAAACCCCATGGTACTCCTGAGCAAACTTTGGTTTGTAATGTGCTGATAATAATTATATGGGCAACCAGTCTGTGTGCTGTGAGAGGTGGTGGAGCCACAGCTTGGGGGCTGCTGACCTGGAAGAGGTGCAACACTCTCCTTCTCCAGTTATGGGACTACAGGATGCTGAGTAGGTCTGGTGGTGACCTGGATGCTTTGCAGCAAAATAGATTTGTTTTAATGGCTGTGGTAGATAGAAAGTAAGATGCCTCTTGGAATGGGGAAAATAAATGCCAGGGAAGTGGGCAAAAAACAGCAGAAAGGGGCAGATGGTAATGAAGGTGCTGTGGTAGGAATGCAGAACTTCCAGGTTCAAAGACTACAGTGTCCTGCAGAACTGGGTAGGGCTAACCACAACAAGCTCATGAGCATCCCTAAGCCACCCTGGCATGGCTGTGACCTGACAGTGTGACTAATGTGTCACTGTGTCCTGCTGGGTGTGCTGGATGTCATAAATTCTTTTAATTATTGCTGGCTGTTGTAGAGTTTCCAAATGCTGAATTTCAGTACTCGGAACTGTCCTTTGTCAATCGTATTTGGCTGGCACATTGGTTGGTCACTGTGAGGGGTTGTGGGGGAAACTAGACTGCCCTGTTGTGATGTCAAATCCCTTCATCCACTGGAGCTCCTCATGGTTTTGACTTTGTGACTGTGGCCTCGAACACCTGTTGTGTCTCCCTTTGCAAAGGCAATGCTCCAAGGGAGCTGCTGGCCCCTGCACTGGGGGTATGTCTGCTGGAGTCGTTCCTTACTCCTCCCTCTTTTCCCTGTAAGGCAGAGTGCTTAAATCACTGTTGAATTGTAGATGTTTCTTTCCATTTGCCACTGGATGGGTTATCTGTGATGATTTTATTAATTGCCACTTGCAAGGATGGATGTCACTTACCCCTTTCTCTATGCTTACCACACATGTATAAATAATGTCATTTAGCCTTATACACGTTTGCCAGAACCACTCTGTGGGAGGATTAGCTCTAACTGCTTGACAGGAGAGTGTGTGTTTATGTAACATGTAGTATTCATGACTATAAATACACTGAAAACATAGGGTTGGGTTGCTGATAATGCAGAGCTGTTGTTGGGTTGGAGCAGCTCAGAGCTTGGATGCGAGGGACCATCTGGACCCGGCAGCTTTGGGGACCTGGGCTGCTCTGTGTGGGCAGAGCAGTGCTGTGCCTCTGCAGGATGTGGCTCCCTGCTGTGCTCTCCCAGGTTTTTCTCTGGTAAGGGACTCAGCTGGAGAAAGCTGGACCTGGACCCAGCAGGACCCACCAGCCCCTCTCTTCTTTCCCCCTAGCCCTGGGTAGGGCAGTGGAGCCAGCAAGCAATGTATGTGCAATTAACTTCCTGCCTCTTCATCTTGAGGGAGCTTAGAGTTGACAGCAACAAGAAAAAGTGCAATTGTAAGCTTATTTACTACATTTGTTAACCAACTGGGATATAAAGCTTCTAAAGTGGAGGAGCTGTCAAATTCCATTCTAGTTAACCCTGTGGAAGCAAAAGGGTAGGTTTTAATTTGTTTCATCAGGCATTCAGTTTAGGAACAACCTTGGACAAAAAGCAGTGCTGGAGGAAGAGGAGTTTTTATCCTGTTGGCATATCCACCCTGTCACAGGAGCTGGTTACTGACAGAGGCCACCAGTGGTCAGCAGGGTCCCAGCTGGAGGACAGGGAAGGAGGTCATCAAAAGGTGAGGAACTCTTCCTTGACTGGAGCTGTCAGGTTCTGTGAGAGGTGATGGATCCACAGCTTGGAGGCTGGTAACCCAGGAGAGCTGCATCACTCTCCTTCTCCAGTTATGGGCCTACAGGAGGCAAATTAGGTCTGGTGGGTGACAAGGATGCTTTGCAACAGAATAAATTTGGTTTAATGGCTGTGGTAGGTGGAAAGCAAAATGCTCATTTGGCCTACTGAAATGGGAAAAAGGGATGTCTGAGACCTCAGCCAAGATACCAGGAGGAGCAGGATGATAATGAAGGTGCTTGTAGTGTGCCCTGCAGAGTGTTGTGAGCTTTCCTGGAGCTTGCACAGGGACAGAACAGGCAGGGATCATTTTCAGAGTTTGCTGAATGAGAATGCAGTGAAAAATACAATGCAAAAAGGACCAGCACAAATTGTGACAGTTTAAGGTACTAGAAATGTAATAATGAATTATGTAATGGGGATGGTAAACTTTGCTGTATTGTACTGAAAAAAACTTGCCTTTTTTTTTTGGTTTGGAGCTGTGGAAACCAGGCTGTGGTGTTGTCTGACTTTGGTTTTTAGTAGAACAATTTAGAGCTCTGCTAGCAAGGTTGAGAATTGGTGCTGCTCTCCTCCCTGAACACTAGTGAACAAAAGGAAAGAAATTAGGGAAAATAAATTACTTGGGAAGGGGAGAGGGGGAACAAGAGCAGCATCTGAGAGCAAGGGGTCAAGTTTTACACTGGAGTAACATTGGCTCCAATGGAGCAAACAGTTTGGAGAAGGACAGTATTTGTCCCTGGATTTTGAATGCAGGGGGGAGAAAGATACTCTAGTGCAGATCAGAGACAGGAGGGGAAAAAGGCAGTGTCAAGGGAGAGACAGGGAAGGTGTGACACATAAAGTAATAGGAGGAATTTCCTGCAAGGCATGTCCATTACCCTAGTGGGAATCTCTTTGGTGGTGCACACAGGCTTGGACTCTGGTGGTGACATACCCTGCGAGGTGTTGATTTACTTCTCAGGAATGTGTTTGAGCTACAAAGAGGTGTGGTGTTGCCTGCAGGAAAAATGAACTGGGAACCTGTAGCCCCTTGCAGCGTGGGAGTTGAGTGTTCTGCACTACTGAGAATCGGGTTGCTTTGGTGCCAAAATATGGATTTAGTTGCTTAAAATTAAGTCTGCCTGTGTCCCAGTTTTCCCATCTGTAAAATGTATTACAGCAATTTCAGCTAATCCTATTAAATTGTAGTACTAGTGTTTCACTATTAATATATCCTCAAGGACATGCATCATGGTAACTTTACCCCATGGTGACTAAAATGTCTGCAGTAGCACAGTATGAAATAATCAGAGCCTCAGGGGCTCTGGAGCTCTCCTGTTTTAATTGGGTGACTAGAAAGAAATTATGCCAATTTTGTCCAAGTAAAGATCTGGTCTACCCCTCACCATGAGGGAGAGAAAGCAGCCCATTTTTCACACTAAGGTTTTTTCCTATTTCCTCTCAATCCTGTTGTTTTGGGGAGACAAACAAGCAGGATTTGGTGAGAAAGCTTTGTCTTGCCCTGTGATAGATAAACAAACAAACAAAAAAATCAATCATTGTTCAAGGAAGAACTTGGGTTCCTTCAAAATGTAAAGACTGTAATGATAATGTTTCCTGCTAGGCAAGGGGTGGGGGGGAATCTTCAGAGGTAATTATAGCTCCATTTCTTTGGCAGTTTGTTCCGTTTAGTGTTTTATTAAACCTCTCACCTGATCTTTGGTGTGTGTATAATGAAAGGAAGTTTGTAGTGCTGCCACCTCTGATAGATGATAAAATCCTTTCAGCAGGCAGGATGTAAAATAGGTCCCATAACGCATCAGGATTTCCTCGGAAATCTCTGGCAGGGCTAATTACTTTTTTCCCTCGTCATTGAGCAATCACTAACTCTCCTGTAGTTTCTAAGGGTTCTGACCTTCGGTATTTCTTCTACACTTGTGCAGAGATTGCACCTGGGCTCCTCAAGGACATTCCCCTGGCTTACTGTCTCAAATGGGAACTTGCCAGGAAGGACACAGTTTTTGAGTGATGCACTGCCTGCTTACTTGGTGCAGCCTCCAAAGACAGAAGCATAGCATGCCACGTTGTCATGATAAAATAAAGTAAAATCTGTGTTCTTTGAAGTCTATTATATTAATAGGAATCACTAATACCCTGTTGATTGCAGTGGCAATGCAGTAATTACAATACCTTTCAAATGTCACTGTTAGAAGGATTGTAGAGGAAGGTTGTGGCACCAGTTTGAAGGCAGATGTTGGCAGTGTCCTGCTAGAATAAATCAAGAGGCCAAGGTGGGGTTAGTCCCACAGAGAAAGAGAAACTAGGTCCTAAATCCTGGCTGAATATCCCAGGCTGTTCCTGAAGCAGCAGGAAGAGACCACAGCCTACCTCCTTCGTAACCTTTCTGATCTGAACTTGTGATTGTGATGGTCTGTCAGTGGTTCATGTCTCAGAAAGGCTGAGAAATGCAGGGGTGTTGTTGAGGCAGCAAGAGCCTGCTGGTGTCTGGCTCTGGGTGAGCCTTCTCACCCCTCTCTGCCTCTTCTGCACAGCCACTTCCCTTTTCCTCTGATTAGGACCAAGTTTTAATTAGAGTAAGGCTTTGAGTGTTCACCAACATGTGTTAATGTTTTGGAGGTCCAGGTTTTTCCAAGACCTCCTGAATATACCTTCAGCTCTTCTGACTGCTCATGGATACTTAGTAATGCTGAAGATTAGCCTTAAGGTCTCCAGAAACATTTAAAGTAAGAACTCATTTCAGAAATATGAGGCTTAACCTTCTTGAAGTATTCATTGTTTGATGAAATCAATTTGCATTTAGATATCTTTAGTGTAATTATGTTAAATTATGTACAAGGGCTGAACTCTTAATTTGATGGGCAGGTGCTGAGAGTTTAAGACTTGGGTCATATGTAATTTAGAAATGAATAGTCTACCTCTTGTTTTTAATAAGTTAAATGTTACCTGTAGTAGTGTTTTATTTGAAGGCAGTTTAACCAAAGGTGAGTTCAGAACCATTCCCTCTCCCAGTCCTCTGAACAAGGAGCTTCTGCCCCTTGAAGGTGGCTCTCTCTGTTTAATATTCTTCTTCCAGCACTGATTACTGGTAACTTCATCCTCTCTCAGCATCTCCAGAAGACAGGCAGTGCCCTGGAGCACAACAGTTGGGGGTCCCCATTCCCCCACAGGTGGGTCTGGGAACCCCAGGATTACTCATGAATGGAGTACTTGAAAAAACGTGTTCCTTGCTGGTACAGGCACATTTCCTTTTGAAACAGTATTGCCAAGTGTCTGCCTACCATTTCAGTAAATAATCACCAGAGATATGTTTGCATTGAGCTGACAGCCTGTTTCTTATCTCTGGAATTTTTATGGTTCCCCAACCAGGGCTCAGTATACCACATACACAAAATAATTACACTGAAGCAGAGTGTTCTGTGCTTTCTTTGAGGGGTACATTTTTCAAGCGTTCCCTCCGAGGGAGCTTTACCTAACCCAGGAACTTTCAGTGCTGTTACAGCTGCAGTTGGAGCTGTAATGATGCAATTAAATATTACATCATCAATCAGATACTGTGTTGCTCTTTCATTATGTGAGGAACACCCAGACTAAAATGAAAAAGAACATATGTCCTTGGGTAGGTTTGCTGCCCCCAAATATGACTACAATGAGATGGCCTTGAGGCATCCTAGGGAGAACACCACATCATCAGCAACCTGCAGTGCCTGGCACAAGGCATTCCTCTTCCATGGAAAAGGGAAGAATAGCAGTGCTTACACAAAGAATACATTCTTGTTTAAACCCCATTTCTGATGCAGGGTAAACCACCTTCTCACAGATGGGAATCTGCAGCACCAACATAGAATGAATTTCTGAGAACTGTGAAGGAAACCTGGGCACAACTGGGATTCCAACCCAGGTTTTGGAATTTGTAGAGGTTTTCCGGGAACTAATGGATTGTCTTCCTCTTGTGATTATATTTTTATGTGACAGCCAAAAAATCTTGATGTTCCTGAAGACTACTGCAAAGGTATGTCTTGTGTCCCTGCTAAAATCATACTAGAACACTGACATAATAAATGCCCCAAATACTTTTTTTTGCCTAATTGTGGAGTTGGCTGGTTCATGTAATGAAGGTATCCTATGTATTCTGGAATACCTCTAAGTTGTAACTCAGGGGTTTTTCTCCCCTAATTGGGGCAGAGCAAAGCTGGATGAGATTCTCCAAAGTGTATAGTACAATTCCTTACTACCTTTAAGGCCTTTATATTGCAGTAATAGCACACAAAGCTTCTGTGCAATGAAAACCCAAGTCACTCAAACTATGATATTACTTCTACCAAAGATAATTTTAGAAGTGCAGGTATACTCAGCAGGGTGTGATCCTTGTAGCTAATGAGTTCTTCCCTTTTCTTTGCATCTACTTGGAGTTCTGCATTTCAGAGACATTTCTACAAGCTCTCAGCAGAGGCCCCCTTCACAAGCTTTTAAACTAGAGCCAGTCTGTGGTCTACCTCTGCCAAATAATTTCTTTCATTATTATTTGTTGTGTATTTTTGTTGAAGTTTTAAACTTTAAATTTCTTGGACTGCAAGCTCATGCTCTGCACTTTTTTTTTTTGTAGCAATTTAACTGTTGTGACCTGGTTTTCTTCTCCCCTTATTTTCCTGAGTGCTTGAACTCCCATTGAGAAACAAGGGAGGTTGAATGAATGAAGGGTTACTTCTCCATCACCCCTCTCTTGTATAGCTTGTGTAGGGTAACTGCTTGCAGCTGGATACTCCAGTGGTTTCTGCCTTTCAGAGGTTCTCAGGCTATCCATTTCTAACTGAAAAGCCAGCATTTTGCTGTAACCCTGAGGAAGTGTACATATTGTGAGACTAAAATTGCACGTGCTGCTAAGTGCTTTCATCCTGTCTGTTCTTTCTCCACAATGAAGCTTATTTCTGTTTACTTCTGTCATATTGTGACTCCATTCTTCTGAAATCTAAGCATTTGGGTGCTGTGGTGGGTAGGTGTGTGTGACCTGTTTCTGCTTTCAGGACTATTGAAGGCTGGACGAGATCACTGAGATGTATCTTAACATGAGTTTGTTGAAATCAAAAGAGCAGTGACCAATTAAATAAATGGCAGTCTGGCCCCCAAAAAATGAGCCAGCCTGTTGCAGTGTTCTGGCTGGTAAACAGGAATGATGTTTGTTTTCCTACTTGGTAGAGTCAGGGCAGAGCAGGCTCTGCAGGGATGCTGAAATTGCTTGCAGCAATATTTTCTGTAATATGAATCCAAATGAGCGAACACACAAAGCTTTCCAGGAGGGTAAGCAACTCACGGGGGAAAAATCCCTTTCTCAGACACCTTAGATAGGATTGAATAGATGGGGAATTTCTGGGGATAAGCAAAGCAGTTGGCTGGTACAGTCTGCAGTCCTGCCATGGTCTTGTTTAGAGCCCACATGAGCAGACTGCAGCTCTGCTGCACAAAGGGCTTGTCCGTGGCCAAATCCCAACATGTGGAGTGCAGGGGCAGCAGTTCCAGAGGGGATCTGCAGAGAGGACATGTGGCTGCCTAAAGCGCTGCTCTTGCCACAAGGATGAACTATATAAGCTCTTCCTTTATTTCCTAATGGAGTTTCCCCTTATTTCTTTAGTATTGTGACTTCAAAACCTCCAAGCAGTAGGTTGCAAAAGCTTAAATCTGTGTCTTCCTTGTATTCGCGCATAGCTTACTCTTCGAATACTTTATTGTATGTACCAAACTCCACATCCTGGGGAATTTGGAGAGTATTGTCATGGCTCAAGTGTCAATGATACTATAAATCAATCAAAATCCATCTTTTTTTTTTTTTTTTCTTTCAGGGATAACTTTTTTTTCATCAGTGCAATATGTAACCATACGCCTAAGGTGGATCCTTGCTGGATCTAGACTTCGTTATGGTAATAGCTGAGAACTAGTGGTAAATAGATCTCAGCATAAATAGTTTCCCTGCAGTACACTCACAAACTGCTCTGATATCAGTCTGGATCACCAGGTTCTGGTCACTAAGAATGACCTGCAGTAGTTAAGGAAATTGGAAGCTCACAAGGAGGAGGAAATAGTGACTCCATGCTGGTGTCAAAGCCCAATTCTTGACATCATCTTTCGTGGGACAGGGCAAGTAGCATTCCCGAGAGCCTTGGCTAATCTGAGACTCCTTCAGCTAAGAGCAAGGTGTCAGCAGGAAGCTGTTTCCTCGGTGGTGTGCCAGGTGTTATATCCTCCTTTAGTCTTTGCTCATGCAGCTGCTAGAACTGGACAACTATTTAATTTGTTGCTTCCCTCACTGGGTAACCTGGAACAGCTATCCTAAAGCAAGTGCCATGGAGCAGAGCTGGTAATGCACAGCATTTCTCCAGCAGTTTTAGCTTCAACATGCTTTCAAGTAATAATTAAACACTGCAAGTGAAGGGAGAAAAACACCAGTGAAGCAGTTGTGTGGTGACCGACAGTGGGACCGTGTCCACGGGGGTCAACCAAGTGCCACCAGAGGACTGTCCAGAGCAAAACTGCAGCTGTGCATTTTTTTCACCTCCTGCGGAAGGCAGAGGGAGAACATCTCAGCCTTCTGGGTACTACTTGAGCTTGGTAACTGACCTTCAGTGTCATAAAATCGAGAGGAAAGTCGAAGAGCTAAGTGCTGCTCTGCAAATGGCGTTAGGGCAGTGTGTTGGTGCAAGCTGAGCCAGGCTGTCCCCCTGCCCTTCTCTGAACAGCTCTGCACCTCTGAAATGCTGAGGGTGGAGTCATTCTCAGGTGACTGATGGTAGACTGTTTCTGAGGTCATTGACACACTTGTCACAGCCTTAGGTGTAAGCCAACACCAGCACCCATGTCTGGTACCCTATGTGCTTCCATGAGTAATAATCAAGCTGGCTTAGTGATCAGGGGTTTGCTTGGAGCACGTCGGGCATCTCCTTGGGCTTCCCTGGGTGTGAAGGGAGAAGCCAAGTGTCTGTTACACCAGTCTGATCTCAGACTGTAAGAGACACACAGGTGATAGGTAGGTTAGGCTACAGGTTATGGGTAAGTTATTAGGTTACAGGTAGGGGAAATGCTGGCTTTGAGGTCAGTGCATGAGATGTGGACTTCACATTATGGAGTTTGGTTCAAGCAGCTTGAAAAACCTGTGTGTGTCTCAGCACGATCGTTCTGATGTGCACTCCCTCTCTGGGAAGGGAGGGCATCTCTGCTGCTTTCATATTGACCCCATCACCGCAAAGAAATTGTGGGCAGAGGACAAGGGTATCTCTTGTAAAACACCCCCAAAACATTTAAATATCTTCCTTTTATTATGATCAATTGTTTTATAGCAACCTGTATGAAAAATATCTGACCACCAAATAGATAGCTTTGAATCAGCAGAGATGGCACTGGAATTCTACCTGAATACATAATTACGAATTGGATATAAGTGGATGTTTCTACTGCATTTCCTGCTAACGTTAAAAAGAAAAAAAAAATCACAAAATAACTGTGCAAACAAAAAAATCCCCTTCCTAAGCTCCTCAAAACCCAAGCACACCCACAAACAATGCCCAACCACAATAAAAAGAAAAGAAACCCTGAATATTTTTGATCATTTTTATATGGGGCTGGAGCATTTGGAGTCTTTGGGATTTTTTTGGTTTTTCTTTTATAAAGTGAAATCAAGTATAAAACAATTTAAAATCCTTTCCCAAACAGTTTTTAGAGCATAAATGCAAATTACTGGCTAAATAATACATATACATAGTAAAAGACAGATTTAGAAGGTAATGAAAGTAAAACTGAGACTTTGGAGTGAGCCTATAAAAATATTTTGTAGAAATGTGTAATTTTGAGCTGCAATAGAACATTCCTTTACAGTGTTTAGATATTGAAATCCTGTTAGGATTTTTTTTTTTTTTTGTCTAATCTTCATCCTGTATACCAAAAACCTGAACAAAGACCTTTTCTTGTCTGGATTTCGACATGCAGAATAAAGGTGCACACACGTCCCCCCTCACCCACCCCGAGCCATCGATTCTGGTTCTCAGGAACCACCCCCTTCCTGGAGCACTCCTGAGTCATTCCCTCAATGTATCTCCGGAATGGACCATTATTCGGAGACCTTCAGCACTGGGATAGCAATTCATCCTTGTGCAGTGGGCTAGCTCAGGATTGATGTGCCTCTTAAATTCTGGCAATAGGTCTCCAGGGTGCTATCCCTCTGGCCAGCAGGGAATTGCAATTCCCAAAGCACAGACTCCTCCTCTTTGGTAGAGGGGTGATACTATAATGCAGAATTCCAGCCTACCTCTGGCTCTCCTCTTGCATTTCTCACTGTGTAGAATGCCAGAGCTTATCCAAGCCTCTAATTAAAAGTCCAGTTTAGGTGCTGTTTGGTATCAGCCTGTGGTCCTATGCCTACAGAATCCAGAACAAAGCCCTAAAGCAACTCCTGAAACTGTGTGTGTAGGCAGACTTTAGATTTCACACTAAGAGGGATAATCATTGGGGAATCATTTTGGGGCAAAAGAAAGAAAAATTCAAGAAAACAAAAGACCCCAGACAAAAGCACAAAACAAACAACACCAAGAGCAAACAAACCCGAAACACAGTAAAAAAAAAAACTAAACCCCTCCCAAATCTCCGAAATCTGTCGTGCCATTCTCCTGTCCTGCCTCCTGGGAGAGCCTGTCATCTGCATTCAAATTTATTTATGAACAAAATGATGCAAGTTGTTCCAGGCTGGAGCATATGCACATGTTTACATGCAAGCTGGACAACTGGGGGACCTGAAGCAGAGAGAGCAGCTGTATGGACATGCTGAGAGATGGATACAGCTGTGACTGTATTAAATATTAAGTTCAGTTTATGCCTAACAACTGCAGCCCATTAGAATCACCCACACTTTTCATTTTATGCTTTGCGGTCTTAAGTCCAGGAATCAAGACAACTTGACAGCAGAAAATTCAACTCAATTTGTCATGTTCATTAGTGGTAGCAAACTACAAGTACTTATTTAGGTTTGATCAAGATTTGAGGTTACTGGGCTTGCCTGTCTCTGCACTCTGCTGTGTTAGGTTAAAAACCTATTCAAAGCCAACCTGACAGTTTGGGGCTGTTTGATTCACACAGCTATAGAATTCTACTCTTGGAAAACATTACTTTTCAAATTACCTCATAAAGACCTTCTGTTTAGGTAATAACATATCTGGACATCACAATATTTTGAAGTCTCTCCTGGCTTGTAGCATGACACTTCTTAAATATTGCAAGAGGAATATTAGCATGGGCTGAGGCCGTCAGATTCTGTCACGGTTGGACAACCCGAGGAGCTGCTGCTGAATCAGGATTCCCAGGAGGTGTGAGGGTTAGATTTGCCTCTATTGTTGCACAGTCTATTAAAAGTCTGCAATTAATTTACTCTGGTACTTTATTGCTGCAAGTGCTTCCCCAGCTAAAACACTTGCACCAAATTCAATGGCTCTTGTTCAGAAGTTGTTCTGCCTTTTGCACTGGCCAGTTTTTGTTGTACATTCATTTGTTCAGGGGAGTGATTTCAATGTAGAATTCTTCCAGAAACAGTACAAACTTAGTCTTTACAAAGCAATCCCTTTGAATATAGATTGATTATTCCTATTTCCTAACATCTGCTGAATGTGCAGCCCTTTGCTGGCCCAGGAGTATTGGCACATTGGTGCTGACAAAATGCATCTGCTGTGAATGCAGCTACACAGGGTGACTTCTCTCCCTCTGTCCCTTTTGCTTTCCGTTCTCCAGTCTGAAAAGCTAAATCCAGCTCATGCACTAAACTGGGAGGACTCATTGCTGTCTTATCTTGTTGCATGCAAGGAGCAGCTGTTTCTTTTTACTTTCCTGTGTCTCTGGAGAGGTAAAACCTCCCTACTGGAGCTGGAAAGCTTTGCCTTGTCAAACTGCTCCAAGGGTTTGTGAAGCCATTTATTCTGCAGGTCTTTGGAAGGGACATTATTACTGTTAGGAGACTCCTCACAGTCTGTTTCCAGGGTACAAGACCAGCAGGATTCTCTCCAGTTTAAGATCATCCTGGTTTCAGTGAGAAGTGTCCTCAGTAGGCATCTGCCCACCAAGTGGCTGAAACCATTTGTGGGTGGCTCGTTTGCAAACGAAGAACTTACTTTGCTCAGTTTTGCCTTGTTTGTATTGTCATCACATGGGTTTTGCAGGGGCTGCAGGAGACACGTTATCTGCTGGAATGACACACCACAATTATCTTAACCAGGCCTGTAATGAGTGTTAACATTCTGTCTTCTGGCTGTGCAGCTCTCTGAGCTCTACAGAGTCAATATATCTCAATACTACCACTCTTTGCCATGTTCTGGAGCTGCTTTGTGACACAGTTCAGATCCCTGTCCAAGTGCCTGAAAGAAAGGGGTGAGAGGAAAGAAAACTTGATGTAGTTTTAGAGCTCAGAAAACAGAGGCTGAGATTTCTCCCTGCTTTTGTAATTTGGTTTATGCTGCTCTTTCCTTTGCTAGTTTCAGTTGATGTGGTATTTGTGTTTTAATAAGATGTTTAGTCCATACTATGCTATTCAGAATCCTAAATTTATTCTGTGTGGCTCACATTGAACAGCCTAATACTCTTCCTACCTGAAAAAGCATGACTCCTGTAACTCGGTTACAGGAGGGAAAACTTATGAAAAATGTATTTTTAAATACACTTTTAGGAAGTTGTAGGGTGTTTAAACTTTATGCACTTTTTGGAATAAGGTTAGTGCAAAAAAAATTAAAATAACAAGTGATCCCGTCGATGGTGGAAAGGTGGGAGGCGAACAATCATGAGCAACAGAAATTTTTTTAAAGACCTGACTGATTCCTAATGAAATGTGCTTCATGGTAATTTGGCTGTACAAAGGGTGGGGACCCTGGTGATGCTATTCTGGCAAAATGAGATAAAGGACTTGGATTATTTTTGCATTCAATAAGGGAATAATTATAATAAAACCATAGAAAGCATTTTGCAGATATTAAATTAGAAATTATCAAAATACTCCTTTCAGGAAGGGATGTATTAGTGCCTCAAGAAATTGCTAGGTTAAATAACTTGTTGAAAGCTAATGAAAAAAATAACAGACCAGATTTATAACTGCAAAATGAAAAAGCAAATGACTCTTGGAGTTGCAGTGGAGTTCCCAACTCTAAAATCCTGTGCTGTCTGGGAAGGTTTTGGGCTTGATGGTAATTTTGTCCACAGGACACACGTCTTCAGGAAAGGTCATAAAAACAAGGTGAGCTCAGTTGTCAGGGGAATGGAGCTGCTGCTGAAAAGCAGAGGGGGCTGCTGTGGTGTTTTCATGGCAAGACAACTAAACTGAGCAAGAAGTGCTCCTGGAGACAGAGCAGAGGGGTAGGATTCACCACCCCACAGCTGGGTGGGCTCGAGCCCATTCCTGTAGCCCGGCTCCTTCAGCTGCCCCGTGGTGCAGATGGCACAACTGCTCCTCTGCTGGGGTCTACAGGGAGACATCTGAGGAGATTCACCCACAGGGATTTGACTTTTCTGGCAGCAAAGATGTGGGGAGGCTTTCCTGCCTCTCAGGGAGGCTCAGTGGTAGCAGTGGGTATAAATGAGCAGGTTATGAGAGTCTGTTACAAAGCTGTCCAGTGTTAATCTCGTTGGATGGATCTGTATTTAGAATTAATTGTGTTTCTGCTGATACTGGGCTCACATAGGAACTGTTTGTGTACCTACTCATTTGCGTGTTAATTGGGTTCTCCGGGGCTTTTCCTTCATCTTTAACAATAGGAAAGCCTGTCTAATTGAAATTTATTTGAAAAGAGTTTCTTTGCCTCTTGGGCTGGGGACAGCTGAGGAGGGCTGCAGTGCTCATGTCAGTGAGTTAGGTTTTAATAGCTGAGCCTGCAGGATAAACTGACAGGGGAGGACAGTGCTGGACACTGACCCTTCTTGTGCCAACCACCCTAAACTGGGTTTGGTCCAGTCTCTGTGTAGTGCCTGTTTTACAGCTGCTGAAGTGAGAACTCTTGTTCTGGGGAGCAAAGGACCTGTGTGTGAAGCTTCCCATGTCACACCGTTGCACCCTTCTAACAGCTGAATGTGGCTCAGGAGAGGAATGACAACCCACAAAGATCTGTCCCAGTTACCACCACTGACACTTGAACATCTGGACCATCCTCAAACATCAGGCATCGCATCCTGGCTGTATTTATTCCCAGCTCTGATTCTCCAAACCCCTTATACCACTGTCAGTGGAGCAAGACACTCCTGTCTCAGATCTCAGGGGGTCTTGCGTGCAGTCCCTTGCTTGCTGCGTGACTCCTGTGCCCTGGAGCTGCTGAGGTGTGACAGTGGTTGTAGCAGATCGACCAGCTCTGAGAATTATCTCTGTGCTGGGAACATTGTGATGGCTCAATTTATCAGCTGCCCTCTTTGCCAGCACCATCAGTCAAACTGGAACTGGAGGTCAGGATTTCAGTGTGGAAATAACATTTTGGGTGAATGATGATGATTATTTGTTGAGGGGAAGGGTTGTGTGTTTTTACTGCTTAATCCTCTATAGCCTGTGTTTCCAGCTAAGTGTATGAGAGCTGTCCTGAGGTGCATCTTCTGGGATCCTTTGGTTTTAACCCAAATGCTGTGGTTTCTGTCTAGTTAGTCACTGAAAAACACTGCGGAGGATGATTAACACTTCACTAATCTCTGTATTTTAGAACATGTCTGTGATTTTGTGGTCTCAGTCCATTTCTTTCCAAATATTTAATGGCTGGGTCTCATATTGATGCTAAGGGTTTCCCTGCCTGCACAGGGGAACACCTTTGTTAGTGCAGGTAGCTCTGCATGTTCCCACAAAGCATCACACAGAGAAATGAGTTCAGGTCCAGTCACCATCTGGCTGCTGTGTCTAAACCAGTAGGCTTTGTGCTGGACTTTGGTATTTCCTCGAGTTTGAGCTCTGCTGTGGGATCTGGATCTGTCACTGTTCTTTTCTTTTGGTGATTGCTTGGCTTCCATGGGAAGCTTTAACTCTGTTTGTTCAGTGCAGAACAGTAAATTTGATCCTGGGGGGTTGAGAGTGACTAAGAAGCAAAGCTGGTGAGGGGGCTCTTTGACTTCCCTGCCAAGCCTGGCTCAGATTCTGGACATTAGAAACTATAGAAGTGGGATGTCAGAGAGTCCCCATGCAGGCCCAGGGTTCAACTGCAGCATTTAGTTATTCATATCCTTTTTGATGTTTATTCCTATTAAAAAAGAGAAAGAATAAACAAAGATTAATATTGCAGAGAATGTATTTCCCTTTACAGCAGAGTTTTAATTAAGTATTGGGGAAAAAAACATGGGCTAAACTAATTCTGCTTGCCTGAAGTAATGGATCTGAAAGCTGAAATGAATCTATTATTTCTTTTCTCAGTGTATTAAGAATAAATGAAGGACTGAAAGCACCAAGTCCTTCATAGAAGCTTTTCAAAAGCCTCATAAGGGAGTTTCAGAGGCATATCCTGATGCAAATTTTACCTTAAGTGTGTTTTCATCTGTTTCAACAGTTGAGTTTTAATGTATGTTAGAGTTCATCTATTAAACAGTGGTTATTATGCATATTTGTACATGGCAGACAGTGAAATAGGAAGTTTGACAGGTTTGCCATGACTGATTAAATTCTTTTTCCACTTCCATTAGAGTTTTAAATCTCACCTTGAAAATCTCATCCACACCCTTGATGTGATTTTTAAATGACATTTATAGTGTGCCTATGAAACACAGTAACTTCTGTAAGCTCTCTATTTATTAATGAGCCTGAGAAAGTGCTTTCAGGTGGTGCCTGGGAAATGATAATGAAATTTTCAACAGAAGCATTGTACTGTTAGGTGCTGGTGGGTCTTCTCACTTTTCTCCAGCCATGTGAGAGGCAAACCCAGTGCTATTTCAGCAGGATTATAAAATGAAAAGGCACTTCTTTTCAAAGCCATTTCATGGCCACATATTCCTGGATCAGCCTTTCTGGGAAGTTGCTAGAGGAAGCAAAAATAACAAAAGAAATGGTTATTCACCCAAGTTTACCTTCAGCCCCTCTCAAAATCAAATCAAAACCTGAGACAAGTGACAGGAAGCTGTGGCACAACCAGAAAGCAGTGAAACTCTGGGGGAACAATGAATACACAGACGTGGTGCCAAACCTTTGGCAGCTGGTGAAGCTCCACTGATTTCTCTGGCCGGTTCTGTGCTTTGGAAGGGAAGGTCTCACTGAGTGGCTGTGGCAGGTGGTCTGCTCTGCACAAGTCCCTGTCCTCAGCCTCCCAGATTGCCTCTCCCTAAAGGCACTCTCCAAAAGTGCTGGTTTAGTTAGAACGTGTTCCAATTGCCTGAGAGCCACTGTGATTTCAGGTGCAGGAGGCTCCTGGATGTAGAGAAGCAGGGCTTATCCTCAGTAAGGGCTGAGTGTGGTGGGACAAAGGCTCTGGTTGGATGTGGTGGTTTTAATGCAGAAATCCTCTCAATTAGCTCCAAATGACCTGTCGAGGTGGTTGTGGTGTGATGATGGCAGGGTTTGGCTGTGTTCGCATTAGAACAAAAGCTGCAGAATCCAGAGGGAAGAACTGCTAATAGAGTACCTTTTAATCTATCTGTAACTTACCTTCCCTGTCCTCCTCTGAAGACCTGCTGGAGATTTGCTAACTGAAACACTGCATTTGACAGGTTCAGGCTTAACTTTTGTGTATTTGGCTGGGTTTGACACAACCTCTGTTACTGTTTCAAAGGTCAGTTGTTTCTCTCCTGTCCCCTGACAACATGCTTGAATAAAATGTAAACCTCTTCCGGCTGTAAAATTTGAAGTGGGAGAAAATGCTGATGTGCTGTTTATTTCCAGTAGTTTTTAACTCCTGTTCAGGGACACAGGCAAACAGAGCACTGTGCAAAATGTGCCTAAAGCTACAGTTCTTTCATTTCCCTGCACGGTGCCCATAAGAAGAATTATTAAACAAGATTTTCACAAGACAGGCATTAGTTTTTTAAATCAGGATTGGAAGATACACTGGGGCTTAAGAGATTTATTTGCTATTGCCTCTTATAATTGTTTCTGTAAATGGATGTGAGAGTTGAATCACTTAGCATCATTTGCTTTGCTGGAGAAAAAAAATGATGCATTTTAAACTGAGCTTATTTTCACAGGCAGGCAGATGATCTGTTATTCCTGAGAACACCTTGGTGTTAGGGTTTATTGCTGAATGTCTATTGCTGCTTTACCACGTGAAGGAGAAAAAATATATGCAAACAGCAGCTCATGCTGTCAAAACTCTTGGATATCTTTGGAAATGTGCGTTCTCCATATGTGAGCAAGATTTATTTTCCCAAAGGCTGTTCAGGTCCTCAGATTTCATTAATTTTGCCAGCTCAGTTGATTTCACTTGTTCCAATTTACCCAGCACCAACAGTGACAATCAAGTTCCTGGTTGTTTGTACTTTAAGGACAAGAATTTCTCATTGAACTATTCTGTAGTCAAAAATGTGTGTTTGTAAATACATATTCACTGTGGAATTTTGCAGCTCTTCATTTAGCCATTTTATTGTCTTCTTTCAACCGTTTTTCTATATATGTCTTAGACTATGGTGTATGTATGTCTAAAAGCATATATATATATACATGCACATATATGTATAAGCACACAAATATTTTAAATAACAAATGCTGGAAAACAGGAAATTACTGAAAATTGGTGATTCCACCATGAGTGAAGCAATGCCATTCTACATCAGAGGCTCGTCCAGCTGCAGAGCGCAGTGTGGTGAGAGAAGAGCTGAGCCACATCCTTGGTGTATCAATCTGTCATTGCAAGAGTAAAAACCCAACTTAGAGATGTATCCTGGACTGCTGCTTTTGAGCATTTAGAGCATTTACCACATGAAACACATTTTTGCAATACCCAGACCTATTTGAGTGTGTGTGTTTTACACTGGTGGTCTTCACAAACCCACAGTGTGGCTTCACTCAAGAGCTCACATGTAAAGATTGTACATAGTCCAATTTATTAAATTAATATGTTTTTTCTCATTATCTTAATATTTTAAGTGGGAATTAAGGATGCAATTTGACTTCCAACACAGAGTTAAGTCTTAGTTTGGGGTCATCTAATGCAGTTAATGTCATTATTTATGCATGTAAAGATAAATAGAAATTTTAAATAATTAACATTTGGATTTATTCACATTTCTCCCAGTGAAAGGGCATTAGTTGGAGATACAGAGGAAATACATTATTCATAATTTCATGTTAGAAATAAGAAAATTGATATGAGGGTATTTGGCATGGACTATAAAATCTCATTAGCAGCAGTGTGCCGAGACAGCCCAAGAGGAGAAATGCATTTAGTTAGACCAGATTATTACCTACTAGTGCCACAGAGGAGGTTGTGTCCTCCTGATTATTCTGTGGGGCTTTAAGATATTAGTTATATTTTTCTCTTGAAATTAATATTTAGCGAACAAAGTTCCAGAACAAGTCACTCTGCCAAAACTGGTTTGCAAACTGAAGTTACTGAGTAAGCAGGAGCTTTTCCACAGGAGCTTTTGCTCTGCTACTGTTCCAACCCGGGCTGAAGGAGAATCCCATGTCCTGAGGTGGTGGCCAGCTCATAACCAGCTCTGTTGCAGCTCTGAGTCTTGACAGCTATTTCTCAATAAAGTTCTTGGAGAAACTTTGGATCCCTGGTCCCAGAGAAAGCAGCTTTTATCGTAAGGAGGTGTGCAGTGTTTGAAATGTTGTGGTTGTTCTCCTTGGTGCTTCCCTGGCAGGAAGATAATAAAGACATTAAGATGCAGCATTACAGTATTCTTGAAATCTCACAGTAAAATAATTAACTCTGGTAGTTCAGCAGTTGGATCCAGGGCAAAAGGTCTCCTTGAAGAACACAGTGTCACTAATTACTTCTTGTGATTGTATGTATTGATAGTCCAGTACAGAGTCAAAGACAGTAATTCGCCAGTGAACTGTGTTCCTGGCAGAGTCCTGGGTGGAACTCTGGCCCAGGGAAGTCTGCTGTAAAATTCCCCTTTATTCCCACAAGCCCAGAATTAACACACTCGAGCCATTCCACTCTGTCCTTTGGCAGGAATCTGTTGCTTTACAGCTGATTGCTGGATAAAACCACGGGACTCTAAACTACTAAAAAGCACCAGCAGTCCTAGGTAATAACTAGAGATCAGAAGGAAGAAAGATGATATTAAAAGTGTGGTTTAAGTGGACAGTGCTAGATATTCTCAGCTGAGGTGAAAGTAACCCTTGAACCCTTATCTCACTGGCTTTCCCCAGCAAAGTAAGAGTGAACTTTCAACATATGCTTTTAATACTGGTTTAGCATCAGCACTTTCACTAATGTTTATGTTCCCCAAATTCCCCCCCCAAAACGTGCAGTGACAGTGTCACCCACGACCTCTGTAGTTCAGCAGGAATTGCTCCATTGCTGTCTGAACTTGGTTTGACCTCTGAGTGCAGTATTGCATAAGGCAGACAACTTCAACTGTCTGATGAAATACTAAAAGAAACATACTTATTTTTAGCTGTTTCTTGCTCCAGAGGCCTGTTTCCCAAAGTCAAGCAGCCTCTTGGTTTTGCAAAGCACTGAGGATGGCAACAAGTTCATCCAGCATCATGAAAAGCATTTAAAAGGCTTCATTTACATAAAAACTACCTTCAGAAGTTGCTTATGTCTCAGTCCTTATTCCTATTTAAAACATTACTGTTGGACTGCTCAGATTATTACAATCAAAGAAATAGCAATTGACTCTAATTTTACTTTTAGGTCATTCTGTAGTGTGGGGTTCATCCAAAACTCTCTGTCTGTTGTATGGTACTGGTGGCACCAGGGATGTTACTGGCAAACTCTTTTATAAAGTAAATCCCACACTCACAGGAGACTGATGTTTAAACACTACTTTTACTTCATGTGTTATAATTTTGTCCTTTTTTTTTTTTTGGTAGTTATTTTGCGTCCTTTTTTTCTTGTATACGTAGTGTAACGTCTCATAAAAGGTTTCATATAATGACCATTAACATCACCAGGAGGCATTACAGGTAAACATGATTGTGTAGATTTAAAAATAACATGGATTTGTAAGAATGAAAGGAAAAAATTCACCAACTTCATTAGGCTAAAGACTGAGGAGGAGTCATTTCACTCTGGTAGCTGTTGTTTAATTCCAGCGATCTGTGGGACCAATTAATGCGTTGTCTAATCACAACAGGCATATTATCTATTTTATTATACTTGTAGTGTCTAGTTTAAGTGTTTGGGAGAACCAATGTGAAGAAGTCTCAGTAATACTAGAAATTGTTCAAATGGTAGAAGATGCCTCAGAGGTGTGAGGTTCAGGCTCACCCCTTCTCCAGGGCTGCCGAAACAGCAGTTTGGACTCAATGATTCTGTGCAGGAGCTGTAAATGTGACATGAAGGATTCGCACCGTCAGGGGAAAGGATTGTATTAGGCTGTCATTGTCTAAAGAGCAACAGCAGCACCACAGAAGGGAAAAACTTAGAGGATTTTAAACAAGTGGGTGCTTGGGCTGCAGAAAAGGACCTAAGAAAGCATCAGGTGATGTTTTGTGCCATGGAAATATCAAAAAAGAGAGGAAATGCAATTTGGGGGAAATAGGCTACTGCATTTGTTCCTCAGCACAGATGCATAAAGAACATCTGATTTCTAAACAGCTTAGCAACCTTGTTTAAAAAGAATAAAAGATATAACAACGTTACATATATACATACATATAGATGTACCTGGAAAATCAACTGCAATTTACACATTAAATGCAGAGAAAAACACATACTGTGTCTTTTGCAGGACTGTCTGGCTGATCTGAAATATTTTGTACTTATAAAATTTGACAGGTTCTCTTTCTCTCTGAGAGAAACAGAATTGCCAGAAACAAGAATACTATATGCAATAAAAAGGAAGATGAAAAAAAAAAAATTAAGAGGTTGGGTGGGTCAAAAGAATTATCTCCATCTGGAGAAGTCTCTAACTCGGGGGGAATCCACAGCTGGTTAAAGCTGTTCTGGGCAGTCCTGGGAGTATGATTCATTATTGCTGCCACAGAAAGCTGAGACACTTAAAGCCTTTTCTTTGGAAGGTGTATCCATCAGTCTCATTATTCAATCATTCTTCTTTTTAAACAGAGGGAACTGTTTCATGGGTTGCTTTTTTCTTTCTCTCTGCTGATTTCGTTTTTGTAGCCTGTTGAATTTGCATTTAATTGGCTGTGAAGTGCAAGGTTGTCTAAACTAAAATAATCATTTAGATAAGCTGTGTCCTTATAATGTGGGGGTTTTTTTATTCCACTTTCTACTAAGAAAGCAGTTGTTTACTCTTGCTGAGCTCCTGCCTGCCACAGCAATTTGAGGAGCTCGTTCAGAGGCACAGCAGACACAGCACAGTAAAGCCAGAGCAGCTCTTTGGCCATTTGTCATCACTGCCAGTGTAGCTAAAGCTTCCTGAAAGCTCCGGGAGAAAGAGGTGCCTGACTCAGAAACTGCCCCTGACTGAAAGGAGCCCAGCTGCTTTCTCAGAGCTGGCCACTTCTGTTAGGACAAAAATCTAATTTCCAGCTGTTTGCTGAGGGATCCTCTGTAGCCCTTGCACTGCTCAGTGGCCATGCAGAAGACCGTAGTACAGGGGCGAAAAGCAATGCCTGTGATTGACAACTACCCCTCACCCTTCCTTTTAATTTAGGATGCACAGTGCTGGAGTATGATTCCTGCATGGCCTGTTGCTTCAGAGCTGTTCTTTCAAAATGAAAGTCTTGTGTGACCATAAAGTGGAAGAATTTCTTTTGTGCCTCTCTCACCCCATGTACATTTTATGAGCCAGGGGAGCTAAACAGCAGAAAGGTGCTGAAGTCACATTCTGCTCTTTGAATGTAGAAGAGTTTTGCCAATCTTTAAGGAACACAAGCACGTGTTGGGTCTGGGAGTGGAATCAGGAAAAAAAATAGAGAAGCTATAGGATTATACAGCAAGTGGACCTTACACATTACAGTGTGGACCTGGGGAATGGCAGCTACCAGTGTTTACAGAAGTTCTAACACAATTTCAAGGGCTGCAAATCTGTGTTATCCCAAAATGGAGGCTGACAATGGATCCTTGTTTCATTCTGTAGGGTCACTTTGAAAGAAGTCATTCTGCTGGTAAATTTGGCAGGTCCTTGGGTTTGTAATTTTAATTTATTAGCTGTGACAGAGGAAGGCAAGGACTGTACTAGCACAAATCTGGTGACAGAAGTATCAGCACTACCATTCATAAATATGAGGTCTCCTTAGCAGTAACCAGGCTCAGCACCTTTCAAAAGCAGAACTTTTTAGTGTCATCAGAATTTATAGGGTTTGCCCAACTGGATTGTATAAATAGCTGGAAGTTACAGCCCTGTAAAATGCTACATATCCTTCCCAAGTTGCTGAAGGCACTCACTTCCCATTGACCTCCAGATGAACTAGAAAGAGCTCATGTCAAAGGGAGTTAAATGCACTAAAAACATTTCCTTCTCTTTGGGAGAGTTTTGAGCACTAAGATGAGCTATGATATCAGATACCTAGTCTGGATTTTCTTCTTGTGCTTGTTTCTATTTCCATGTGAATATTTGTATATGGATCTTACAGGTAAATACAGAAGAAATATTGACCACAAGGAAAATGAGTAAATGGGGATGAACCGTAGCTGACATTAAGTGGGTGTTTTTATAGAGAAATTGCTCATTGTGAAGTATATTTTTAACTCTGAGAAGTATTAATTTAATGTGTAGGTCACTGATCCTCTTCACAAGCCACAGATCTATAACTTAGGAATATTTTTGCAGTTTTCGGTTATGACTTTTCTTGTGTCCATAGAGGCTTCCCCGAAGGCAGCCCATTGTTGCAGGCTGGGACTGGATGTGACTGGATGGAGATGGTGCCCTTGGGTTTGTGGTGGCCTGGTGTGTCCTGCTGGGGAGGGACTGTGCTGGGTAATAGCTCTAATGGGTAATGAGCACAAGCCCACAGAGATTAGCTTTGACCAGACACACACTTGTCAGGCTTTATAAGATTAAGTTCTCAAGAGCTGACCTCAAGCTACAGTTACCACCAAAAAGTTGAAAGCAAGCAGTCTTGAATTAATGAACCTCACCAAGGACTTGCTTCTCTGCCACTTGTGTTGTCACCCCCAGACAGGCTTGTTTTGTGACCCAGGTAGTGCTCAGGTGCAGCAGTGCAGGTGCTCAGGAGCACCCTCTGCGTGGCCTGGTGTGTTGAGGTGGAAAGTTGCTGTGAAAATCTCTTGGGAACAGGTTGTCTCAGTGTTTTCTCTTCAGTTTAATGCCTCCCACTGTTGCTCAGCTTGAGGGGACTGCTCTCTGATGACAGGTCTTCTCACCGAGGACTTATAGGGATTTTGGTTGACTTTGAAGTGTTGTGAATCACATAAAAAATTACCTGTCCTGCTGATGCTGTGTGGGCACCAGTGACTGCACTGGGCTGGGGGACATCTCTGTGCACAGGGGGTGCCCCCAAAAACAGTGCAGCATCACTTCTTGCCCGTGGTCAGTTGTCCACAGAGCCCTTGTCTGACAATCAACTCACTTCATTCAGCCCACATGCTTCTTTCATTTCTAACACTAAATTCTCCTCATTTCTTGGAGTGTTGAGTGTTCCAATTTCTGCTTCTATGTCAGAGTCTTCATTGTAGCATTTTTGTTTGCAATCATTTAAAGGTCACTTTGCTTTTATATACCTTATTAACACTAGTTTCCTAGATTCACTTAGTATTTCCGGTGCTGATCCTCCAGTCCTGCTGGTTTAAATTGCCCACTAACTTACTCCCTTCTGATTACGTGTGATGGGTTATTTTTATTCTTTTTGGCTCGGTCCCAAATAGTTCTCACTCCCCCCCATGTTACAAAGGGTACATTTGGAGTTCATAATTCCAGAATATGTCACCACCACCAAAAGTCTGTGAAGCATCAAGAATAAGATTGAAATGTGCTTTGACTTGGGGGGAAAACTCTGCCTCCCACTGTGTAGACCACAACACCCTTCTGGCTGGGATAGAGCTGGACAGATGATCCCAGTAGTGTCTCCAGTGTCTGCAGCTGTAAATGCAAAACAAAAGGCACAAAAATAACCAAACCTGATGGACATTAAGATCAAACTCTTTAACCTAATAACAAAGAGCTCAGTATTTGTCCTAAATAATTTCTGCTTAGCTGGAAATACATTCCTGAAGTCTAGGAAGCTGGAGGGGGAGGGGGGAAATTACTAGGGGAAAAAGTTCCAAAACATATTCCAATTAGCATGTTAAAGGAACTTGATTATTTTTTTAAATTGTTCTGTTCAGTATCTTCTACTGATAATCCATCCACGCACTGAAAATACATGGGGTTTAGATGTTTTGCAAGAGTTGCTCCAGATAATTCTTTATCAGCAGAAATTGCTCGAGGAAATACATTGTAAAGTCTTCCTTCACTCATTGATAACTTCAGACATTTAAGAGAGTGAGAAATAAGATTATTTGATAAAATCATTACTCTCTCTCGCCACTTTAGGCTTTTGAAGGAATTGATTAATTTTAAGGAAAAAAAAGTCTATCCTGCAAGATGTCATTTTTGCAGAATAACCCACAAGTACGACTGAAATCAATTTGTCTTGGGATCTGAGGAAATTGTCACTTCTAGTATGTGTTTTCATTAGGAAGGGTTGTTCATGAAAACACACTTGTAATCTCTTAGGGATGTTGAAAACAATATTTTTTCTTGGTGAAGTAACATAAGTATATGGTACTTGCATGTGTAGTAAAGTGACTTTTTATATGCCCTTAATTATCAGCTTCTGCAAGAAGATGAGCATTTTAGATGATGTGCTGGCCCACAGTGCTGGGCTTTGATTTATCTCCTATCAGCCAGGAAAAAAATATCTCTTGAAGATTAAATGTTCAATTTCCCTGTAAACTCTGGGAAGAAACTGCTACATGCCACATTTCTCCTGTGTCCCTTTGCATTCTGCAGTGCCCTCCTAAGGTATGACACAAATATTGCTCAGGAAGGCTCTTTAGAGCCATAACTCTTTTCAAATGTTTCACTTGGAGCACAGAGTAAAACAAACAAGCACTGAAGGCATGTGATGCCTTCACCTTTCAAAGGTGATGCACAATTAAGTGTATTTTATATAGCCAAGGAACTTCCTTCTGTCATCTCATATGTGTGGTCTTTAGGCAGTAGAAAATTGTCACCTTTTCTTCTGTTCAAAATCACCTTTCCAGTCCAACCATTCAAAAATCAATATATTGGAGTCAATCACGTTTCCAGCTTTACTCACTAGCACATGTTCTCTCTCTAATACACTGGATTATCACTTCCAAATTTGCTGGAGCCAAAGCTTTGGGAAGAGATCAGAAATATTAATGGGCTGTGCAGGTTCAACAAATCAATGCAGCAGTGGGCACCGAGCGCCGGCGGAGTAAACACTTGACTCTCATCTGACATGGAGCAGTTTCAGTTCCTACTTGGCCACAGTTCCTGCAATTTGTTTTAATTTCTGTTGAACCACTGAAGTCTTTTGTGCTGCCATTAGCACTTTGGAAGCATTAAGGAGGAAAGTGAGATGGATTCAGATCCATATAGGTACAGAATCAAACTAATCTTTTGTGGCTGAAAGTGAAATTCGGAGAGGCTCAGAATTCTTCAAAGTCAGTTCTTCAAATTCATTGTAGAAGTCATCAAAGCACTGTTTTACTGCTTTGTCTTGCTCTGAAAAGGAGAAGTTACTTCTCCAGACAAGACAGTGTATTTTATATTCCAAATACAATCCAGTGCCTGCTCAAAGTGTGAACCCTCATTTATTCTCCAGAGGTCTCTGTGAGAGCAGAATACATCGTCTACAAACTGCCTACATGAAATAGGATCTGTGGGAGGGCAGAATGCAGCCAACAAACCTGTGGTTTGAAGTTTACCACACAAATGTAATTAACTATTATTTCTTTAAAACAAACAGTTTTTCTTTGGGGTTAGCAGGGAAGTCCACACAATCCTCCGTCCTGTTTTGCTTTCTGTGCATGCTGTCAAGCTTGGTAAATTTTTTAGCAGCTGTCAAAGTAAATTTATTACAGAAAAGGTCCACGTTCTTGTGTAATCCAGAAGGGAAAAGCCCTGATGGCTTGGTTTTGCTTCAGCTTTTGTCTTTACAACACTTTAAAAGCCTCCTATAAGTTAAGATTCATGAACAGCACTAGTTAAACAAAATTTTTTTTTCATCTGCTAAAGTAGAGTGTGTTTGTGTGTAAAATATGTGCATGTTTATATTTGAAATTAATTTCCTCTTAGCTCAGTTTTTAACAGGTCTGTTTTAATTGTGTAGCTTGTTAGAAATGTGTTAAACTGATGAATTGGAATCTAAGAGCTGGAGTGGGCACACCACAGCTGGAGCTGCTCTGAAAGAAGGAATTTTTGCTGATGTTTGGCTGGGGGAGCCTGAATTTGGGGGAGGGAGGAAAGCTGCCAGATCCATGACTGAAGGATCTAAGGCTGTGTGTTGTGGAGGTTCTGTGCCCACAGCCACACGGTGAGATGTCACAAGAGGTGCCAGCAATGCAAAGAAACCCCTTAAAGGACCCTATAGAATATGGCACAAAATGACTAAAATCAAAGAAAAAAAATCAGTATCTTACAATGTGCTTAAATTTATTAGCTATTCTAAACACACGGCATTTTTTGGGCACCAAAATCGAGCTGAACTTCATTCATGAATCTGCTTGCAGACTGTCTTACCTCCCGCTCTCCCTTCTGCTCCAGGAAAGCTGCACTACCTTGTTCTGACATGCAACCATCTGGTGCCAGCCTGTGCAGTCAGTTCTTCCCTGCTCTGCCAGTCTGGGTCACTGGCAAAGCACTTCTGTGTTGTCACTCTTGAGAAAGGGAAGTTCAGCGAGTCCCTTCACACCTGGGAGGAGCAGTCAGAACTCTGAGAGAACAGCAAGAGGCAGAAGGAAATTAGAGAGGTTTATTTTTCAGTTCTTTTCTGCAGAAATGTGCACACCCAAGCTCCCAGCAGCCTTCATTTAGGTGAGCGTGCCTGTGCCTATGAATTTCCCCTCAAATAGCAAACCTGGAGTTGACTTAAATTAGAGCCAATACCTGTTTGGAAACCAACAAAGCGAGCAGCCAACCTACTGCCCCCACACAACAGAACACCACATGTGGAAATGGAGTAACTCAAACTCACAAGAGGGATGGGTCTCTGATCCTTGGGGAGTGTACACACAGCTCCCCACGTGCTGATCAGCTCCTGAGCAGAAGGGATGAAGAGGGGTCAGACACCTCATTTTCAGCAGTGTCCCAGGTCCTGGACATGTGCTGACCTTGTGTGATCCCTCTTAGCATTATTTACATTTTATTGATCAACTTTAGCCTCTCATATCTTGAAACATGTGTGAACTGCCACCCACCCCCTGAATCAGGGTCTATCTGTGATGGCCATGCCTGGATGACTTGAGGTTTGCCAGTTTAGTTTTTTACACCAAGTTGAGTTTAACTCAAAGGTCAACAGGATCAACCTGCCTCAAACTCTGTTTTTTTTGTTTTGTTTCCTCAGCAGGAGGAATAAATGAATGGGGGGGCAGGAAGATTAGCTTAACATGAAAGGTGATTTCATCTGCTACCCAGGTCTGCAAATGAGAGTTATGACTGTTGTCAATTTTAGGCTATTTGCTGCATCAGTTCTTTGGGAAGGCTGGATTCATATGGCTTCACGTTAGGTTTTAGTAGTAATTGCGTTTTTTGGAGGAAGCTTTATTTGCATAATATCTGTATTTCTTTATTCTATGCCTATGTTTTCCAAATTTGCCTTGTCTTGCATAACTAATATTACTGATGTGAAGGATTGACCTAAAATTGCTGAAAATATTACCTTGATATACTTTGTGTTTGCAAAGTGTTTAGTTTTGTAGGCGATGTAAGAATAGTAAGTTGTCCCTCTTTGCACAGTCTCTAAAAGAATTTGAGTCCTTAAGAAAACTCTTGTAATATAATTTCCTAATGGCCTCAATAGAATTGCACTCTGAATATTTCAGGTTTTTAAAATTTTTATGTAGTAAGGTTAGAATTGGTAAAGACTTGAGCAGTGACCCAGCTCTGTTCCTCCTGAAGTCAGTGGAAAACAGTGATTGATTTCAGCAGGAGCAGAGTGAGCCAACAGCAGGAAATTATGAAAATCACACCCAAGTGGGAGTTAGACACAGGTTAAATATTGAAAAGCACCTCACTGGCTTAGGACTGCAGGTACTACTGATTTTTACTGAGGGTGAATTTCTCATTTGTAATTCTGTACATCTGCAGCACAAAGTGGGGAACTTTGTGTTTCTCGGGCTTAGGTCACCCTTCAGATTAGTGTATGAAACTCATCCTCTGCTTGGTGTTCAGGTTGAGGGTGTGACCCATCCGTGAGGTAGGTCATGGTTGCAGATGTCTCAGTGAGATCCACTCTCATTCTTACCCACACTCAGTTCAATGGAAGTGCTGCCCAGTATGAGTAACAATGTCAGAATAATTAGCTTTGCTACTTTTCCCAACACAGCACCTTGGAAGCAGAAGGCAAAGTGGCACATAAAAGGTGATAAAAATAAATTTGTCCATCAGCTGTAACTACAGCCTCAACTTTTCTAATCTGCCAGGCTGAAATCTGCAATTTCTTCTCATTCAGAATTCCCAGCAATCTCATGGGGCTCGTTTCAGTTCTTGAGCAACTCCACTGACCTTGTCCTCATATCCAGAGAGAAATCTGAGCTACTGGTTCCAACTGGCATGAAGCCCTTGCACGTGACCTGAGTGCTTTAAGGGAGTAGAATCAGGATCCATAACATTCACTTTAATCTTTTCCCATAGGAAGAAGGATGGGAAGGACCAGACATGAGTAAGAATGAGCCCCAGTGTGTCCTCAGTACGGTGTGTTTGGCTGTTTTGTTCAGGTAGCAACTAGTGTAAATTATATTTTCTGCACCAATTTTGCAGCATCTGACTGAAGTTTTTCTGGTATTCTCTGTGCCCTTGATCTCCAGGATCTCTGGATGAAACTCCCAGCACCACTGCTCCTGAGTTTCTCTGAACGTTACTGATTTTGGCTCTGTTCTGACTTCAGCCCTTCCCTTACCTGCCTTTGGTTCCACTTCTGTGGAAATCAGCAGATTTCATTCCTCTACTTTACAATCTGTTTTCAAGTTATTGACATATAAAGTGTGCATGTGTTGGTGGTGTTGATCACCCCTGTGACATCGAACTGGCATCTCTGAATGTCACATTTTTCTATGCCAGGTACTTTTTCCATGTCAAACTAAGAGAATTTGGAGTGGAAGATGTCTGATTTCCTCCTTAAATAAGATGTGTGCTTGTGCAATACTTTTTTTGCCTTGGGCAGAAACCCTGTGGACATTAGTTCAGTTGCATAGTATTCTTGTAAATAAAATATTATCTTCACATATAAAAAGCTGAGGAGAAGCCACTAGGACTTTCTAGGATAATTCTGGAAATCTGTGCACATCTTGCATTTGAACTTTTCATTCAGATCACATTGCTGCCTTAATTACAACGCCAGCTAATCATAGAGATCCAGTGTATCAGCGCAGCAGGACTAAATTAGAGAATGGATAATTATTATAGCTTTCTCTAAGTATCTACTTTTAATATATTAGATTCCTGTAAAGCTTTTGTGATGTGTTTGTTTTCACCAACACCATGTTTTTAGGAGGTGTATAATGTTACCTGATGGTAATGAGAATCATAATTAGCATCTTTTTGTTAATTAAATCATGCAAATGTACTTCATGTAGAAAGTTATGGTGCTGTTTCTGGGGATGCCAAGTAGAACATCCCTGATGCTGCTTAGGAAGAGCTCACAGGTAGCACAAGGGGTTGCCTGGGCACAGCCTGCTGTGGAGTTCTCACTTGTGGGAGGGATGTAAATTGGGATAACTGAAGTAAATGAAACTGCAATGACATCGAACTGCTCCAAAAAGGGTCAGATTTATTCCATGTTTGAAGTTTGGTTGTGAGATTTCCTGAGTGAATTCCCAGCTTCTTGCAGCCAATGGCAAAACTTCCTCTGCCTTCAAAAGCAGCATCATTTCACCTCATATCTCTTTAACTGAGAACATCCACAACGTTTTCAGTCATCATCATCAGTAAAATGCTCTTACAGTGCCAGTGGACTCGGTTTACTGACTCTGTCACAGTACTCTGTCTGTGATACTATTTAATGTCATGAAACAATCCTCATTATAGAGTCTGCTCTGTTCTCTATCTAACAAAATATTACTATCTGGATTTTTTTCTTTCAGCACACTTAAACCTCTATATCCTGTTAAGTCTTTGATCACTTCAGTAATGAAATTCCTTTTTGACAGCATTTTTCCTTTAAGGCCATATTCTTTCTCTGTGTATGCTGTCACATATGTTCAGGAAAGCTTCTGTTGCCTTTTGAGTAGGAAGAGACACTGTGGGTTTTAAAACCTTCATTGTTACCTCTATTTACCTGATGCTGTGCTACCCAACATCCAGGATTTATTGTTCAGCTTTCTGCTTGTTTTCATGTGTAATACAGAGGAGGTAGTCAGAAGGAGAATGGGTAAGGATTTGAAGGGTCAAGGACCTACTACTTTTCCAGGCAGCTTAAAAAGCTAATTTTTAACATGACCAGAAACCTAATCACATCTACTAAGAAGGAAGAGTGTGTAGGACAGAAGTTAAGGTAGTAAAGCCTCAAGAGAAATGCAGAAAGAGACAGTGAAATGCAGCAATTCAGACTGCAGAGACCCCCAGCAAATTCTTCTTGTGTACCCATGCAATCCTCAGTTGGTAGAGAAAGTTACTCTGTGGCTCTTGCTTTGTTTTTAATTTATATTTGGATTGTCTCTTCTTATACTTAAGTGTGGTCAATCTTTTAAAGTTTGTAAGTTGCAAAAAGAGGAAACTGCTTATTAAAGTGGGGATCAAATCCGTAACTAAAGACTTGCCAGCCTGATCCCTGATCAAAGTTTCCTGCTCAGTATAAGATGTGTAAAGCATCGTGACACAAGTGGAGGAAAACCAGCTTTGTTTTCCCTTGGCTGAGTCCTCACTGTGATTTCTCCTCAGTCTCAAGGTGACCCCATCAGCTCAAGCTCTGTGATGCAATGATGGTAAATGCAGAGGAAGGAAATTTGCAGTTTGAGGTAAATGCAGAGGAAGGAAATTTGCAGTTTGAAATGACAATGCAATTTTTTCCCACATTTTTCCCAGGAAGTAAATCTTTGTTGCCTGTTACCTTCAGCCAATTAAGAGACAGGTACAGAAACCATATCCCAGCTACAGAAGTCTATAGAACTGATGTCAAGAACTCACAGAAGTTATTTTGTTCTGTGATGTTTTAGGAATTTTTCCCTATTCCCACTGCTACAGGGTTTTTTTCCCCCTATGGCTGTACCATTTGTACCAATAATTTGTAAACAGGGAAACAGCAAAATTCATCAAATAAATTATTCACAAAGGAATCACTTGCTCAGTTCAAGGCTTTCCTTTAAACAAAACTAGAAGTTGTCAACACACGTCTTGTTATAAGAATGGAAATTGTTGTGTTTAAAAGAGCTCTTTTTAACAAAAGAGACAAAAGGAAAACAATTAATGTGCCAGAACTGCCAAGAATGCTTGTTGTCAGCTAGTTTGGGGTATCAACTTCGAGAAAAGCAGAACAAAACACAAACACACACTATCAGAGGATTCAAATTCTAATATGTATCCTTTGTGCCTCTGGGGAATATACAGCCACAGAATTTTCAGAAGTGGCTAAATGAGTTAGAAATGTTTGTTTCTTTGAGAGGTGAGGTCCTTAAGTGTATCCTTGATGCATTTAAACATGATGTTCTCATAGGTTAGGTGGTATTTCTCTGTGGTGCTATACAATGCTTTTATTCAAGATTTAAGATAAAAGCTTCTTTTTTTTTGGAAAAAAGGTCTTAATGAAAAGGTGAAAAACAAGCATCTAGAAAATCTAGGCCTGAGATGCTTCAATAAAAATGCTGTATTAAGAGGTAAATAATCCTTTTATTTTTGTTTCAATGGCTTTTAAAACTAATTATTATGATCATTTTGCTCTTCAAAATTGTAGCACATTTGGTTTTGAAATTATGGCTTCTTGATTACTTAATTTTGGTTGTTTAAATTTTGAAGTAATGACCTTAACATGAGGTTCAAAATGAAAAAGCTGAAATCCCATCTTTTCCTGTGAATATTCAGCATCACACCTGCCACAACAACACACATTTGCTTTCTCTGTGTCTCTCCCACTGTTGGGTGGGTTTCTCCTGTTGAAACTTGTTTGCTAACTGTGGTGACATAAAACCTTCAGTGGTGCAGAAAGATCAAGTTTTGTTAATCCTGATGAATTCCAGCAGGTCAAATGTTGAGGCTTAATCAAGAGCAAGGTTGTGAGTAGCAAAGAGTAGAAACAGCCAATGGCATGAGGACAGCATTTAATTTGGAGGGCTGATGAAGGCTTAAATGCTCCAGGATGTAGAAGGTTTGCTTGGTTTTCCCCCCTGGTTTGTCCATTCTGATCAGTAAATAGTCAACAGATGGATTTCTGCATCCTGCCACTACTTGCATTTACTTGCACCTTTATTCTTAAATAGCCTGGCCCAGTAAGGTAAGACAGGGATGGAATGTGTCCTGATCCAAAAGCTGGTGTATCAAATACTCCAGGCATTCCAGCTGCAGGATTGTCATGGAATCGTAGAATGGTTTGGGTTGGGAGGGACCTTGAGGCTCATCCCATTCCACCCCCTGCCATGGGCAGAGACACCTTCCACTGCTCCCATTCCCACCTAACTTGGACTTGAGCATTTCTGGGATGGGGCAGCCACAGCTTCTTTGGGTAACCTGTGCCAGGGCCTGACGACCCTCACAGGGCAGAATCTCTTCCCAATATCTCACCCAAACCTGTCCTCTTTCAGGCAGTCATGTTTGCAATAGGGCTCCAATGCTTCCACGGTATCACAGGATGGGCTGAGCTGGAAGAGACCCACAAGGATCACGGAGTCCAACCCTCAGCCCTGCACAGGACCATCCCTGTGAGTCACCCCCTGTGCCCCAGAGGATCATCCAACCCCTCCTGGAGCTCTGGCAGCCTCGGGGCTGTGCCCACTGCCCTGGGGAGCCTGTTCAGTGCCCACCACCCTCTGGGGGAAGAACTTTCTCCTGACATCCAACCTGCCCCTGCCCTGACACAGCTCCAGCCCTTCCCTGGGTGCTGTCCTTGGTCCCCACAGAGCAGAGAGCAGTGCCTGCCCCTCCCGAGGAGGATGTGAGTGCAGTGAGGTCTCCCTTCAGCCTCTTCTTCTCCAGCTGAACAATTTCCCCATCAAATGTATTTTTACAGCAAAACAGGCAAAATTAAGAAGCCCAATCTCTTTGGTTTGCTGTGCTCTGTAGCTCTGCAGTTCCTCAATAGCTCTTCTGCCTTCAGTTCAACGAAGCAATTAAACTTGGTTTTGGCACTGCAAAGTCCTAAAGCAGAGCCTCTGTATGCAGTTTCTGCCTGCAAATTATCATTAGTTCATGGTTTCTCTCTAAGAATTTTTAGATTTTTTGCTTATCAGCTTTGGATCTTTTTCTGAAAGTGCTTCTTTGTTTTTTTGCTGTTGAGCACATCCGTACCTCTCCACACTGCTGGAGAATTGCTCAAGTGTGGCTGAAAGGAAAGTAGGAGGCTTGCATCTACTCATTTTTTAAAAGGAAGGAAGGGATTGTAAAAAAAAAAAAGACATTCTGTTTAGACAAAATCATAATTAGTTTTATGAGGACAGAGATGTTTCTGCAACTAAATAAGATAAATATCATCAGAAAAAAACAACTTTGGAAATTAGTTTTATCCTACTCCTGGTTACTTTCCTTCAATGCCAGGAAGGGAGATGGTATTTCATTATGTTGTCTGTCTTAGTTCCAGGTGGCTTTGTTTGTTTTCATTTCATGCTTTCTTCCCTGCTGTTTTTCCCCACCCTAGACTTTCAGGCAGTGTTTTTTCCAAGATAAGAATTGTTTCTTAATAGCAAAAGCTGACATTCCTGTAGCTCTACCATACCATTTGTGTCATACACCACAGCTCCTGACTTCTCTTTTTATGTGTTTAACTTATACATAGCCAGGAGTAACTCTTTGAAATTTTGTAAGTAGCAGATGTTAATTTGAATGATCTATTGTTATTCTCTAGAGGAAATTCATATTTTCAGAAGTTTGTCTGTTCTTTGTGCTTTGAGGGGAAAGCATGAAACCCCTGGAAAGATGATTGTTAGGTAGAAAGTGTGAATTTCTGTGCTTCAAAGTCCAGCTGTATCATATACATTAATGCCCAAATATATCTACTTGAAACAGATGTGTGCTTCCCATCCCAGCCTCACTGGTTATCCTAAGAAACAAAACTAAACTGTATTAATTGAGTAGTAAATGTCCCTTTTTATCATTCTGGTGTCATACATTATGAAAAGATCCTGGTGAAGATCATAGTATTCCAAATTAATTTCTGACTGTCCATTCAAACACATTACTAGAATATAAGTACATACAATTGAATACATCAATTATTACTTCATTTGTGATTCCTTTCCTTATTTTTTTTCTTTTTTTGGGGGGCTTACTCCAATTCATCATCCCTAAGTAAAGGGCTTAAAGCTTTTTAAAGTTGTACACAAAATTATATAGAAACATCATTAAGGAAATGCTCAATTTTTATGGACTTCTCTGTGGGATGCATTCCCTCAGCTGATCACAGAAGCATTCACAGATGCAAGATGTAACTATTATATCTAAATCCCCTGCTAATGGATCTTAAATTTTCCTGTAGCACCCACCACCATTACATGTGAGTCCTGGATCCAGGTTTCCAAGAACACCAGATTGTATTTGATGGCTGCAAAGTTCCCGATGCGAGGCACCTAATGTCTTTTGCACCATACCTACTTTTACTGCATAAAAAAGTGTAATTGTATAGAATTATTGCTTTTGGTTGTTCCAGTCTTAATGATGCACATCTGTGGAGGCAGCTGAGACCCGGGAAAATAAAGCTGGCACACAAAGGGGCCAACTTACTGTAGCGAGAAAACAGCATCTCTGAGTCTGCAGAGCAGGTTCAGTGTTTGCTGCTCGTGCTGTGGGGAACCTTTGGCTTATCTGAAAGCCCAGGGTTAGGAGGAATAATATTTGAAAAGCTTTCTTCCCCCCAACGCATTAATAGACTTAGACCAATTTGTCTTTTGCATATAAGTGGCATGGACTGAGCAAAATGTGTCATCTGTAGGTGTGAAAGAAACCCTAATTCAGGTGTATGAGGGATGTAGCAAGTGGGATACAGTGGAGAAGGAAGCATGTGGATGGACAGTGGTTTTTCATGTGTCTTTGGCATGGACTTCCCGCCCCTGCTTTTTAAAGTTCTCTATATGGTTCTTTAAAAGTGTTGGTTTTTTTTTTTTTCCTTTTATGGGTGACTCAGACAATTCTGATCACTGTGTGATTAGCAAATGCAGTCCCTTCCAGAAACTGTTTGTGGTCACACATTTGAACGTGGCTTTAGGTATTTTTCCAAACCACAGGGGATTCACAGGACCAAACTACAGCAATATTGATGCTGGTGATGCAAAACCCTTGGTTTTGCACAGTTAGTCCAGCTTAGAGGTGGGCTCTGAGTGCCTTGCAAGTTCACATTGAAAATGCACCTTTAGTCCATTAAAGGTATTAGTCTGAGAACTTTTAGAGGAAAGTCTTATACTTCCTATTGATATATATATGAACCCATTTACAGATAGATAGAAATGCATATATATGTCTAAGCTTAGAGGCAGCATGTCCTAATTCCTGTTTTACACTTCTGAGTGTTTTATTTTGCATTATGTGGCATCTGAGTATCTGTAGCTGGGCTGTGTCAGGAGTTTGTGTGTGGAGTTACTTAAAAATCAATATTAATTCGGGATTATTTGAGGAATTACTGTTCTCATATTGTGTTTTCTCCTGTTATCAAGTGTTCATGCCTGTGTGATCTTTTAGTCTATTAGAGAATTCATGAAGAAAATAGAGTTGAAACAAAATTTTTCAGTCAGTTCATCTCTTGAGTTTTTATTTCCTATATTGTTGAGTTTTCTCATCATCCACCTGACAATTCATGATCCTGTTGACTTTTCAGGGTCTGTCCTTGCTGAGGGTTGTCTGAATAATCCCTGAGAATCAGTCAGCAGACAGCTGCTGTTGCTTTTTAATTGCAGTAATAGTTTACAGGCAATGGTCACAGGTTTTGTTTGCTCTTTTAACAACACAGTTCTGCATGGAATTGGGGACCAAAAGGAAAGAATTGGCTCTAATGGAAGTTTTCACCTTGCAGCTCTGGAAGCCAGTGCTAAGAAATATAAATCCCTGCTGCTTGTGTGGGCAAGGGGAGAATTTTCATTTTCTACAACTTGCACAAAGAAAACAGATGAAGAAGCTGCAAAGTAAATGAAAATCAGTGTTCCAATCTTTGATCTGGAGAGATTATTTTCTAATTTTTTTTATCTGACTTTGAGACTTTGAAGCAAGTGATATTCCTAAAGATTAAAAAAAAAATATTCTGGCATGACGACTCATGTTTTGGTTGCTTTTAGAAATAGAAGTATGCAGCTATTCATGTTGCAGATGAACTTTGCTTTAGAGAGCTTAAAAGGAGCTTCTCAGGTGACAGAAGCTTCCTACAGTTTTGAGCATTGCATTGAATGAGAAAAGGGGCATGTTGTTTTCTAATATTAGGCCTTCCACTAGCAGGGAAAAATACCCTGTAAGAAATACGCAATTTATAAAGATGACACTCAAGGTGCTGGGAAATCACTTCTCTTTTTCCCTCCAAATATAAGCAGTACTTTTTACAAATAGTTCTGTCAAGGGTTATCTGTGTTTATCATCTAGTTCTTCATACAGTTATCAAGTGGAACTCAAGTCCTTACACTTGCTGTGAGCCCCTGAACATGGTTTGTGCTTCTTTACATCACCCTGAAAGAAACCCAGACTGTCGCTGGCTGTGAGAAGCACTTACTTGGGGTGCATGGGGATCACTGGATTATTACATGTCCATACATGCTGCTCCCCCTTGCAAGAACTCTTTGCCACATCCATGTTCCTGGTCAGCAGCCCAAACCCAGCCTCAGTTTTCCCAGAGTGGCTGTCCAGCATCCCCCAGGCCCCTGTCCAGCATCCCCCAGCCCCTCCAACCTGCAGTAAGGAGGGCAGTGTCCCCCAGGTGCAGTCTCCAGCTGGCAAACAGCAGAGCTCTGCTTTGTGGCCACCCTGCAGGTCCTCAGTGAAGCTGTCACAGACAATGAGCTGCTGCTTTGTCCCTTCTGCTCTGAAAATTTCTGCTGGACTGATGCAGATTGATGCCAAAGGGACCTGAGATGTTTGAAAGCATTGCTCCAAGTGGGATCAGTGAATACAGCTCTGTCTTTCCATTTTCTGATGAGTGCTGCAGGATAAAAGGAAGAGGGTTTTTTTCTTTTATTCCCCTTTTCTTTCCATAACAGCAATTCTTTGACTTTAGGAAGTGAAGCTTAAATTTATTTTATGCATTGCTTTCATCATCTGTGTAGCAGCAGGCATTTTAAATATTCTAGATTTCCATCTCATGTAAATGCATGAAAATAGGAGACTAAATGCAAAGGAAGAGAGAGAAAAATTATATTTCTTATAAATAAAATCAGATAATTTTATTTAAAAGGGCTAGACACAAAGTGATAGTGACATTCTTATCTCAGTAATTTAACAAGTTATCTTTCCCCCACCCTCTCTGACATAATAGCCACCTCACTGAGTCTCAGGATGGGATAACTCTTGGAGCAGAGCACTGGAGTTGGGGCTGTGGGAGCACAATTTTTCCAGAGAGAGGGGAAATGTTCCAAAGCTTATGGATTGCTGCAAACCACGGGGGGAAGGAGAATACCCCACTGAATTTTTGTTGCTTAAGGCCTAATCTAATGCCTAGCTGTGTAAGGGGGAAGACTCTGCTCCCCATAAGCATCCCCTCCCTCTGGTGTCCTTGTGTTCAGTGCCCACTGGATCAGGCCTGAAATGCCACACCCAAGAAGTTGCAGTGTGGCTGTTCATATCCAAAGGACAATTCCACCAGGTGGTAAACCAGGACTGTACAAAGCTGCTGCAAAGCTTCATGCAGCCAACCTTCTTGGCAATACAAGAGTGGGGATGTACCTACGAGCAGTGCAGGTGTCTCACCTGGCATGTGGATGTGGAGGAGAACGTTTCAGAGATGTATAATTGTCTTTGCTTGCTGCTTGTACTCTTCTTCTGGCTATTCCATTTTTATTCTGTGATCAGGGCAGCCTTCATGGGGGAAATAACTGTTTTCCCTCTAAATCAAATGTTTAAATTTATGTTGTCTGTAAAATGAAGGAGGATGTTGTTCTGGTGGCTTAAGTCTTGAATGCAGGGAAAACTATTGTAACTCAGAAGATGCTGGAGTCCTGGTGTGGGTCTTGTTTCTATAGAAATCACAGGAAAAGCTTATTGGAAGGAAGAGCCTGTTCTTGCTGAGAGAGAAATCAGTTCTGGGTTTTGGCCTAATATATTGACAGGTGAAAGGCAGGATAAACAGCATGAAGTAGTAGGAAGTAGGAAAGGTGGATGTTATTCCTCTATGATGCATACCAAACAGCAAGGTTTCCTTCTCACTATTAAATTTGTATCTATTTTGGTCCACTCTGGAGTTAATTAATATTAACTATAATAAGTTCACTAACAGGTGGGTGTGCACAAAGAGAGATAAGGTAGCTTCATTTTCTGGTGGTTAAGATTTAAAAGTGTGTTTTGCAGCCCCTGAGAACTCACTTTGTAAAGCAGTATTGAAAGAACATAAGATCAGCAGGTATTCGTGCAATTTATTTTGGTAAAGAAATAGAACAGAGAATGGAAACTGTCCATAGACCACATCCCACTGGGATTAAAACACAGAATTCACAGAGCCAGAAAGCATGGGCTGGGTAGAATCCCAACTCATGATGACATGGAAACTCTTTGGGGATGGAGGTAATGAAGTCACTCACGCTCACGGAGGATGAAACACCTTGAGGATTTTACAGGTGTCAGTAATATTTGTAATAACTTCTCTTATCCAGAATAACCTTTTAACAGCAACAAATCTAATTCTGTTCACTTTTCACAAACAGCATCCCATGGAGTTATGGTGGAATATGGAATTATATCTTCTATGACATGACTGAGAATTGCTGCCTTTTGAGGTAACTCTGCCTCCAGCCCTGCAAGGTCTGTGTTTTGGGGCCAAAATGCAAATGATTGTGTCCCCTGGTGAAATCTGGCTGGTTAGGCAGGGGGAAGAGGATTTCTCAGGCTTCTGATACTACAAGAATAATTCATGTAATTTAGAATAACTTTGTAATGTACCTTAATAATTGCTGAGGGACCCATCTTGCACTCCCTATGAAACATGGCATGTTAACAGCACCATGCTGTAGACTGAACTAGATTAGATTTTCAAGGAGAAACTTCTGGTTTGGGAATAAGGAAAAGAGTTCCTTCAGAATGCAGTCAGTCCTGATGCCCGCACCCGAAGTTTTCTTCCCGGGAATGTCTGTAGAGCTGGGAAAGGTTCTCTGTGATGTGAAACGTGTCTGAAATGTTTCATGTTGTACAAAGCTGCTGCAACTCGGGACTTTTATCTGGCAGTTGCACCTTCTTGGGGAGAAAGAGGCAACGTGTCCTTTCTGGATTAGATTCCATCGTGCACTGGAAACTTTGGACTTTGCCAGCTTTGGGCTGGCAGCCTTGAAAGGAATAGAAACCATCCAAAAGAGACAGATAGACTGTTCACATTTAGGTAAAATAGGTTGTCTTAATTGTGTTATAAAGTGCTCAATCTGTTCTGTTGCAACTTGGATTTGATTATTGTTTAGGCCTCAGTGCGGAGGATTATGTATACTCTCTGCCCCGATTTTGACAGAAACAGATGGTGTGTGTCTGACAATCGATCTGTCCTGAAGTGGCAGAGTAAAACACTTCTATTAGAGCAAAAATAATTCAGAAAATTCCCGAGCTCACCCCCTTTGTGTACAAAATTGACTTGTGGTGCAAAGCAAGTTTTATCACTGCTTAAACTGGTATTGATCAAACCATCCAAAATCATGTTACGGTTTCAGCAGTTGCTCTGCAAACTCCTACAAGAATAAGGTTTTCTGTCTAAAGTCTAAGATCAGTCTTGATCCTGTGAAGTGTAATTTTTTAAAAACTAATTTTATATTTGATTAGTCGTCTTCATCTTCTGTAAGATGATTTGGAGTAGTGTTGTTCTTTTTTATTTTCTCCTCTGAAAATTTGATCTAAGTGTTAAAAGTCTTTCTGCAGACCTGCAGATCAGTTCTAATTTTGAAATTAAATGTTATCTCCAGTTATTAAGAAAATTCTTTACAATAAATTAAAGGTTATGCCTAATTTATAGTTTTTAGTCAAATGCCCTGTGTAAAATCTAGATAAAGGAAATGCCAGCCTACTGCATATTTTAGAAATGTAATATAGTGAAAAAAACAAAAAGAATACAACCATTTCAAACATTTCATAGCTTGAGAAAACAAAACTATTTTAATCTACCTTTAGGTCACAGAAAAAAGTGCATTACCAAGCCAGGAAATAGTGCTAAAACCAACTTTTTTTTTTTTTTTGCATTGCTCTAATTGACTTTCTATCACAACAGATAGATAAACCCCCAAGACTTGAATTTTCATTCCTCAAATTAATTTGTTTCCTAGGAAAACAGGACTCCACTGGTGAGAGTTCGGGCACTAAATATATCCATTGCTTTTGGAAACTGCCCTTTTTCACCTTCTTAAGCCGAGAACAGGAAGCTCTTTCAGGTGTGTCTCCAAAAATCAAACCTCCTGCATGCAGCTGCTCTATCCAAATCCATCTTTGCGGCTTGCTGGGCTCTCAGTCTGACATGTGGAAATGTAGGGGCACAAACACTTGGGCATAAAAAAAAACCCAGCCCAAAAACCAAACCAATTTTTCCCTCAAAACCTGAGAAGTTGCCACATGGTCCTGGTTGAACACCAGGAGCTGGTTTGCAGAGTTGACCCCTGGGTTGCAAGTGCTTGTTCCCAACAGAGATCCAGGCTCTGAACAAATGCTTCATCTCAAGAAATACTTTTTTTGCAAGATGTATTGATTTTAGTTGGAACTCTCTTTCTTGCTTTAGGATCAATTAGTCTTACAGTCTAGTATGAAAGAAGTAAATGAGGAAAAAGTAATGTACAGATCTATATCCTGCCTGGAAAGCCCTGCGTCTGCTGATGTGTTTTCTAGTACAATGGGGATGATAAAATCGTTGCATGTGAGAAACTAAAGCTCTGGCTTTTTGGAGTGAGAAATCTCACTGCTGAGAAGTATATATGGTTTTAGAGGAGATTTGGGGAGCTTTTAGGCTTGAATCTCCGAGGTAAGCCCCAGCAAGGCTGATTTCTGACACAAAAAGTGGGTCAGGGAAGAAGAGAGGTATTAATTACAGTTCAAACCTCCAGAGAGGGATTCTCTAAATCCACGTACAGCAAGGTGAGAAAAGAGGTGAACTGATTTACAATGCTTCAGGTTGTAAGGTTGACTTTTATTGTATTAATGTCATTGAGCAACTTGAAATAGCAATGATTTAAACACTTGGAGCGCTGTTGTCAGGATTTGTGTTAAATGGCACGTGGATATCAGGAATGTTATCCTGAAGCAACAGGTTCACACAGTGCTGCCCGTGGTACAGGGGGAGGGGAGGTTCACCTCTATCCTTGCACCTTCTTTGGTGAGCCCTAAGGTGTTTCTAATTGAGTAATTATTTTCTACACATTAATTTGATAATATTTTGGTATGTTCATCATCACAGTACCTGTTTCTCATCATATTTATTTGTGTTTAAATAAAACTGTGTAAATAAAAAGATGCGTTGCTATTTAGAGATTTTCCCATAGTTTCTCTGTTGTTTTTCAATTGCTGTCACTCTGTCTTATTTGCAAGGCAGGTGGGGTGGAAATCAGCAGAACCAAGTTGTGTCTTAAGTGTGGAATTGAAATGTGAATCTGTACTTCCCTGAAACTGGGGGAAACTGGAAGTGCAGTGTGATTTTCTAAAGGACCAGTAATGGTGTGTGGGGTGTCTGCTTTTGAGTGGCCACATGTAAGCACAAGTTGCATTAAATTTACTTCAAAAAATGAGGGTTATGTCTGAAGGAGCTGTCCTGTGCTGTGCTTTGTTCAGAAAAGGCAGTCACAGTGCTAAACCCTGAGCCAAAAAAAGAGGGCTGCTTAGGATTGGCAAAATTTTATGATGCAAGGGCTGTAGAAAATTACTGTGTAAATATTGGCATAAATTAACCAGTGCAATTTTAGCGTTTGATTAATGGAGTGAGTAAGCTACTGGGATGTGTTAATGCTCACAGATGAAGTAGACCTTGAAACAGGAAATGAAATCTATATTATCCAAATAAAATTCGAGGGAGAATTCACGTAAGAGAGTTGTGTAAAAGCAGTGGGGAGCTCGTGTATCCTGCATGAGAATTCCCCTTTATCCCCCAAAGCAAATCCAGACACCCTGCTCCTCACATGTAATGGGGTAAGTAGGGAATTACACTAGATAGTGCCAGATGGAGACCTGCCCCAGAATTTCCGATCAAGGAACAAATAATTGAGCTATAAAAAAAAGCCCCATGTTTATTGTTAAGGGGGAAATGCCTGTGGTTGATGTACCACACACAACTTCCACCCTCGTGTTAAACTCGATGCATAAGTCGTGAGGAAAAAACGCCCATGGTACAACAGTCTGTGTGTCATCACACACAGGGGGTTTCTTCTACTGATTTTACGTCCAAACGACCTGAAAAACAGCTCTGTCTGTCTCGGAGTCTTTTCCCAGATAGGTCTGTAAGCCCCGGGTTTAGTGAGGGAAATGTGCAAACGTTTGTTGAGGGGAACAAGTGCACTCTCTGTTTATTTTCTGTATTAAATTGAATTTGCTGAAGATTGACCAGAGCAAAGCAGCACCTGGCAGTCTAATATTCCATTAATATCAGTTGTGCAGAGTGGGGGCTCTGCTTAATGAGTGGGTTGCTGTTTGCCTGTGCTGGGTAATTGAGATGCCACAGTTTTACTCTGCTTTGCTACGGAGCTCTTGTGTTTTGCTAATCACCACCTCGTTACTGTTTGTGGTGCTATTAAAATGAGCTGTTTGGTGTGGGGTGTGAGTTGATCTGGTAGATCAATAAGATCTACCAGAGGAAGTTGGTCTGGTAACGCATTTATTTCCTGACTTTCAACCTGTGCAAAGTCAAGGCAAGGAGCAGATCCCAAGCCCTGCTCCGAGGGAAATGGCTCTGCTGTCCTGCAAATGGGACTGTGTGCAGGAATGTTTGGGTGTGGTTTTTACTATATCTGAATAAAATGTGCTTTGAAGTCAGAAGAGAGACACTGAAGATATCTGATGTTTCTTTTTCTCTGTAAGGGATGGAGGAGAAAAGTTAAGTCCAAAGCTGCTCGTTAGTACAGGAAGAAAGTTGTTTTTAAGGCATTTCCTCAGGCTTCTGCTCCTACTTTATAGTGTTCTGTTGCAAATTTCCTGTAATTTTCCATTTCTAGTTATATTTTCCCAAGTTAAATCATCCCTAGTTATAACTGTCATAGTGCTGGAAGGTTTGTTTCCTTTTTTTTTTTTTTTTTTTGATTGGACAGCGAAAGTATAATTATGATCCTGCTCTGGGTTATAACCTCAGGTGGTACGGTGGAAGTAACACATGATAACTAATAAGTTATGACTAATAAATTATGATATGATGACTAATAAATTATTGAACAAAATAGGTATTATAAAGTTGCTTCCTGTTGCAGCAAATGTGATCATTTAGGTAAGAGATGTTCCAGAGTGATGGAATATTAAATCCTCTCATTTTTTAAAGAATTTGTAGCTTTATGATCTGGCGGTTTCCCTGTTCTCATTCAGTGAGACCTGTAACTTTTCTTCCTACAGCGCATTAAGGATAGAATTTATTCCTTTGGACTCATTGTCACACTCAGCCAGTAGAAGAAATATTAAGGATTAGAATTATTTTCTCTGGTACACAGATTTTTCCCATGCAAGGTGCTGAAGCTCACATTTAACTGCACTCAGCAACTCTGTAGCAGGTCTGAAGCTTTCCTGCAGTTTACCCACAGTCTCACTTTCATGTTATACATACACACAGAGCACTCAGGTTTGAGTGAAATGGGAAGTTTTGTCCTGCATTCCTTGCCATAATAGTTTGTCCTCAGGTCAACTTGGCCAAATCCTGTTCCATACTGCAATTGTAACTACAAGCATGTGATGAATAGTGTAGGTGGAATATAGTTGTAAGCGTCTTGCTATTCAGTTGTTGCCAGTGGTAGCTTGGTATGTTGAAACTCTAAAGGGTTTTGTTTTCTCATTCCTTCATTAAAATCTTGTAAATAGACACTTAGAAATAACTGGATACAAAGAATTATATTTTTACACATATTTAATGTTTTAATACAAACATTATTGTTGTAATTTTTACAAATTCCTCTGCACAGAACTTTCTTTTACTTCCATGCAGATTATGGCATGAAATAATCTTGAAATTCCTACTGATTGAATAAGTTGTTAAGCTCTTAAAGGCTTTTAAAAGTGTTACCTCGAGTTCTAAAGTAGTTTTGGAAATCAATAATTAAGCAGTTTGTCAACAAAACTCCCGAGGGAACTTTCCCCTTTAGCCTTTATTAAAATTTGAGTCCCGGGGGGTTCTGAGCTCCTGTTTAATTAGTCCCAGGCTCAGATCTGTACATTTGCAAGCAAACAATCTAACAACAGTTTCTCCTCATGCCCTGGGGAAGGGCAGTGTCAGCAGTTTTGGATTCCATCCTTCTGGAACCTTAAACAGTGTGAAGCACAGATTTTCACTGCACTTAAAAAGTGATATTAATGGATTATTCCTGCACTTAATTCAAGGATATTCTTCTTGCAGTATTTTTTTTTAAGATCAAACCATATGAAATTTTCAAGTAATAAGCAGCAGCAGGGTTATCAGGGAGGGGTAGGAAATAAGTCTTTTAGCTGAAATTTTGTCTGTTAACTACAATATTTCTGTCTTCAAAAAGCTTTTTAAACCAATAAGCCATCACACCCAAAGGAAATTGTGCTCCATTTAGCCAGTTTCTTCATTCTAATATTGGATTACAAGAAAGGAGATATTTAACGTGCTCATTTGCACCTCCTCCATTGGAAGGACCTGAGAAGGAATCTTGGAATCCAGCCCTCAACTAGAGCTGTTACGCAATGCTGAGGTCCTAACTCAGGGCTGGATGCTTTCCCAGCCTTGCTGGAGTTGGACATGAAAACCAAAACAAACTTGGTGATACAAATAACAGAAAACAAAAAAATTAGCCCCAAAAGCCTCAGGAGAAACCAGGGTAAATTTCAGTTTTTAATTACCATGGTGTTAACAAAGACAGTGAAGTCATAAAGAACTGTTTCCAAGTCTGATTTAGACTTCTAAACCTAAAGTTCTGAAACATCAGTTAACAGCAAGAAGTGAATGTCTTGTCCTTTAAAAAGTGCACCTACGTGTCTGTGTGTATTTTACTCCTGGGGTGCATTCTATCCCAAACTCGCCAGAAATGAGACTTCAGGTCCTCAGCCAGGGATGTTGTATAACCCACAGCTCAAGGAAACATCTTCCCCGCACTCATTAAGTGGTGGATCAGGCTTATCCCCTGAGAAAGGCTGAGCTTTCTGGATGGGAAGCCAAAGTGTCCTGGTTTGTGGACTCACTGAGTACAGGAAAGGTCTGGGATTCTGCTGTGCAGGGAAGGCAGTTCTGCCCCAGCAGCTGGAACTGGGGCAGGTCAACATATTGAGTCATTTGCAACCAGTGGCAGAGGAGTGAGGGAATGAGGAAGAACAGTCCAAACTATTTATTTACAACTAATGGGAATAATTTATTTTCTTTATAGACTGTTTAAATTTTTATTAAACTTGACTCCTTTCTTCGGGTCTGGATTACTGTGCACTTACAGGCAGCACTGCTGGTAGGAAGGGAATCTCATTTCTATGGAAATTAAAACCAGACCTTCCATCCAGGATTAAAGCAGAAATACATTTTTGTTTCCAAGACTGTTACAGGAACTGCTCCTTATTTAAAGCTGTATTCCCAACCTTTTATGTTAATTACATTCTTGAGTGATGACACTATGAAGAGGAATGGTATTTTGAAAAAAAAAAAAAAAATTGCTATTTGGTTTGTATTTGATCTGCCATCAGAATTTATATTCTGGGAAGAAAAATTAATCCCTGCCTTTCCCCTTTCCCCCCCACCCTTTATAGCTACTTTATATTTTTTGTTGATATTTCTGAGTTTTTTCTTTATATGCTCTCTGTGAAATCATTTGAAAGCAATCCAAGTGTGATACTTCTGCTCATTTTGAAATTATTTCATGAAAAGTTTATTTCCAACCTGACATGAAGCTGAGAGACAGCTGAGAGATGAAAGAGCCAATAAAGTCACATGTTCCCACTAAACTTTAGGTTCAAGTGAGAAGAGGACAAGTTCAAACTTAGAAAAATATCCAAAGTGCCTTTTACTGCTGCCCTCAGAGTCCTGGGATAAAGAGGCATTATTGGGGTTTTCTTCATTCTAGACCTTTTACTTGAAAATATGGTCTCCTTAAAATTATTGCATTTCCCAAGCTGAGATCCAAACCTGCATCTCCATGCCAACGTCCCCAGTGACTTCCCAACCTCCGGTGGTGTGCTTTGCTTTGAAGCCACTGCTGCTGGATAACCCAGTGACCAGGTGTTGGTGGGAATGTTTCCCTCTGGGGGCTGTTGATTACAACAGTAATATATCTGGGGACCTAATGCCAAGCTGAAGGATGGCAGGTGTTGGAAAAACTCGTTCTGTTACCAATAGGTTCAGGCTCAAGGAGTTGCATGTGCTGTTCAGGTGCTTCAACAGATGGTAAGGATGAGATATGCATAAAAAATGCAGGAAAAAGTAGGTCCCAATTTAAGTGTGATGTCTTTTCTTCTAAAGACATCAACTGAATCAATTCTTCTTCTAAAAGCTGCCATCTATGCTGAAAAAACAATGACTAGATGCGGACTCCAGACGCATGTCTGGAGTAGTCCTGTTTTCCAGAATGACAGGAACTTGAATGAAACACTCTGCAAATCGCTGGACAGCTGCCCAGGGGAAGGCTTGCTACTGGTACCTGCTTCTCAAGTGGGTCTGCAGGAGAGTTCTGGGGTTGTGAGGCAGGAGATGGAGGCTGAATAGCTGTGCACTGGCCTTTCTGCTCAGCTTCCTGAGGCTGCACACTGAGAAACCGGCAATGATGGTCAGAGCAAGGTTTCCTTTATGACAAGGTTTAGATAAAAAGCTGGTTTCTTCCTTATCATCTGTTTGTAACTCTTTTCCAAGATGAAACTTTTATCAAGATTTATTGTTGCTGTCTCAAATGGAAGCAGTTGTTTGGTTACAAAAACCCATTCTTATCTTCAGACAGCTGCTGAGGATTCAGTAAATATGTGTGATAGGTCATGCACATGTTTAGTGGGAGTGTTCCTGCAATAGGCTGAATGCAAGTTTTGTGTTCCTCTTCTGTTGAAATGTATTTACAAAAGTCTTCTTGAGCTGAGCTGGTTTTAAATGTTGACCTTGTAAAACAGCTTTCCATTTTAAATGACTTTTCTCTGGCAGGTGTGATGAGGGGAAGGGGGGAGAAAATTTATGGGACGTAGGGTATATTGAACATAAAATAGTCTCAGTTTTCAGCTCTACCTTCTTGGATTTTCCTGCATGAACTCTCCCCAGTATGGTATATGGTTTTATTTGAAATCCTTTTTTTTTCTATGAAAGGCAAATGATCCCTGATCAGTGTCATCCCTGAATATGACTTTTTTCATAAACAAACTCATTCCCATATTTAATTGGTCTTGTTGAATCAATTAAAATGAAATTTAAAAAAAAAAAAGCTGATTGGGTGTAAAAATCCAATATGGAAATTGATTTACTGTTTGGTTAGGGATAAAAATAAATCATGTAAATCACACCCAAGGTGGTGAGAACTTCAGGAATATTTCAGTTCAGAGCCTTGGTTATTCTTCATCAAAACTGACACCTGAAACATCTCTAATAACACTCCTTAAACATCATGATCTCTCTCACTGACTTAGATTTGGGTCGATCCTGGCTTGCAGATGGAGGTCTCTTGTTGAACTGTGCTTGTATAAGGAGGCTTGTGAACTGTGCTTGTGTTGGGGTTTGCCTGCTGGTAGGAAAAGCTGACAATCCAAGTGCTTGTTCTGATGTTCCACAGATGGAAAGGTAACCCCAACCTTGAGTTGGCCAACCACGCTCAAGGTTTGAATCTCTCAGGCTTGGCTACAACTTCTGCATTATTCTTGTTCACTTAGAAGAGACTTTGCTAAACTTCTCAATTTTTTCAAGGCCTTGATTCACCTTGTCCCATAACACTGGGCAGGTTTAATAGCAAAGATTTAACAAGACCAGAGGTCAAGGCTTTGTGGGCAAGGTTGGAAACAAAAGATCACAAGTAAGCCAAACAAAACACAAACCTGGTTTCTATTCACAGCATTTCTTCCAGCCTGTTCTTGTGTATCTCATCAAGAATTCTCTGTCACAGCCTCTTCATGAGCACTGAGCTCCTGTGTTCACAGAGTTGTTTTCCTTCTCAGAGAATCCAATACCTGCTCTCCTGAATTCCCCTCATCCAGTTGAACTGGAGTTGGGGATGAAAACAAACGTAAATACCCTTTCTGGCTCAGTGAAGGGATCTGGGGTACCCCACTATGACCGGCCCCCCACGCCTTGATTTGTCTTTCTTACTCACACAGAGTGAACTATAAGTGCTGCTGGTTCTGTTCTTAGACCTTCCATTCCTGTGGGCCTTTGTTCCCTGTCACTGGTGCTTACTGACACCCAGAGCAGCTTATCACCTCCCCAGGCCTATTGACAGCAGGGTTATGTTAATATTAAATATTAATACTGTTTTTAAAAAGCTGATATTCATGATTGTTATTTCTCTCTGCCTCTGCTCCGCTGATTCCCACAGCCTGGGACAGTGGGAAGAGCCTCCGTGGCAGAACAGAGCTCAGTCTCTGGTAATTTGCCCTACTTAGGGGTACTCTGCCCTCCCCACACACTTACCCCGTTTACTTTTTAAATGACCAATTTAATCAGACACACGTACAGTGCAGGAATGGGGGTGTGAATATCTAAATATATGAGAGAGGGAACTTCAGATGTTTTATCTTTCATTAGCTAATAACAGCAGTAATGACCTCAGCAGCACAGGATGTCTTTTGCAAAATTAATAACCACATGAGGGTTAATGGCCCAAGGCGATGAACTCTCTCAGACAATCATTAATCTACCTTGATGATTATCACTTCATTACTGAACACTGAAACCTCCTTGGTGCACCAATGAGTGCTTGATTTCAGCCCTCCCTACTGATGTTCACAATGTGCCCTCTTTTCTGTCTTCTGGGCATGCAGGAGAACAGGAGAAAGCTCTGAGATGCAAATAAATATAGCATGAGAGGTATGAGACTCATTTGAATATGGATTTGGAGAACATGTTTCCCCAATGATTGTCTGTTTTCTACCTACATATCAAATAGAGCTTTAAGGGGTATTTTCTGTTTATGTTTGTAAGTAGCTGCAGTCTGGGAAACAATACAATGGCTTATGAAGCACAGACTCTCTGGGATGGGTATGTATATGGACTGTCTAATTGCCTGGTCTGTGTATTTAGATAGTGCCCATTAGTCCAGAGTCCCTGTTTTCCTTCCCAGGAATAACAGCATCCTGCAGCTCAGAGCTGCCAACGCCTCCCATTCATTGCTGCTATTGAGCTGAATTTAGACCTGCAAGCTCAAGGTGGAGAAATGGGAGCTGAGACATCCAAAAGAAAACTGTGTCAGGATATTTACCACAACCAGCCCCTGCTGCAAACTGCAATTTTTATGGCATTTTATTCCTGCCTATTTGGAACAGTCTAGCTTTTTTGGAACAGTATTCCCAGAAGAAAAGGACTCTGAAAGCACATCATCTTGCTGGCCATACAGAAACTCGTACAATCCCCCATCCGGCCTTTTTCCCTCCTTGTCAGCCTATGACAGCTCTGCACATTAACCTTCAAACTCCCCCCCCTCTTTTTTTTTTTTTTTTTTTTTTTGTTTTTTTTTCATTGCTTTATCATCTCTGCTGCCAGGATTAGTTTCAGTTGGACAGTGATTAATACAGAGAGGGTGCTGCATAACTGGTTCAAATTTGGGTAGGTAATTAGGACCTCTAATGACCAGCTCCAAGTTAGGAGCAGCTGCGGTTCATTTGGGTTTTGCAGCAGCACAGCCCTGTTACAGAGCACATAGACATGGGACATGTTTTTGCTATTTCCACGCCTTGCTGTGCTAGAAAATATAAACTGTTGATGTTTTCTGTTGCTCTGTTTTTCTTTGTGGAATGTGGGAAGTGTAGCTGAGTATTATTGATGAAAGAAACAGTAATTATGAACCATGATGACTGGAGGTGGTTTATTAGACGTGGAAGAGCTCTGTAAAACTCCTCAGGAGGGGTCTGATATTACCCGTGTGCAGCCTGTCAACACTGTGGGAGCTCAACAAAACACTGAAGGCTCTGCATCTGAGGCAGAAACTGGGGATTGGGAAATTGCAGCTGGGAGAATTCCTAACCTCAGTCTGCAGGGTGTCCTTCCTGCACTCTCTGATGGGTGGGGGCAACAGGAACCTCCTTCCCACGGCCTCATCCGCGTAGTGTGCCCAAGTTTTAGAGGTGATCTCGTGACTGTCAGCAGAAAAAGCAAAGTGTAGCAGGACCTGCGATGACACCAGGAATGGCTCTTCCATTCTGCAAGTGGCTTTGTAGTTTTGGCTGCCCTTGTGGTCCCTAATTTTTGTGGAGATTGATCCCTGCTGGCATCTTGGACCTGCATCATCTCACTCTTTGTGTCCCTGGATGATCTACTGATCACACACCTGCTGGGGGTCAGCAGCAAATGGGAGGGGAGATTTCTGTGCTGTGCTCTCTGCTGGGCATCTCTGTCTAGCAATTCCAGAACCTCGTTCCATCACACAAGTAATTTACAGGGAGTGAAATTATAAACAAGGTGATGCCTGAATGTAATTTATGGCCCACGTAATGACACAGCCCTCAAATAATGGATGCAGTTGAATTGGTGTCTGGGTTTGGGGAGTTATGGGGTTTTATCCTTTTTTAACAGAATAGGTTTGTGCTTCCCCCCCATGGTCTACTGAGTTCATTAATTGTCCACAGCTGAAAATACATTTTTCAATTGCAAGGTCACCAACCTTCAAGCTGAAAACATGGTTGTAGCCAGTTGTAATTAACAACTGAACTAATGGGAAATTTTGTCTATTGGTCTTGAAACCCCTTCAGGTAAATGAAAAAAGATTTTTTTTTTTTTTTTTTTTTTTT